>JANHGN010004378.1:23597-40888 GCA_024605025.1 Megaceryle maxima | reverse complement strand
TGTTGGAGTGGGTCCAGAGGAGGGCCACAGAGATGAACAGAGGGCTGGAACACCTCTCCTGTGAGGACAGGCTGAGAGAGTTGAGGGTGTTCAGCTTGGAGAAGAGCAGGCTTCAGGGAGACCTTAGTGGCTTTTCAGTATCTGAAAGCAGCCTACAGGAAAGCTGGGGAGGGAGTTTTTGTACGGTCTTGTAGTACTGCAATGTGGGGCAATAGTTTGAAAGTGGAAGAGCGTAGATTTAGATGAAAAATTAGGAAGAAGCGCTTCATTCTGAGTGGTGTGATGCAGGAACAGGTTTCCCAGGGAAGCTGTGGATGCTCCATCACTGAGTATGTTCAAGACCATGTTGGTTGGGGCCTTGAGCAACTTGGTCTAGTGGGAGGTGTCCCTGCCCATGGCAGGGAGTTGGAACTAGATGATCTTTAAATTATGGTCCCTTCCAACCTAAACAATTCTATGATAATGGCACTGATAAAAATCTATTTGTGCAAAATTTTGTGTAGAAAACAAGATCGTGCTTGTGCTGAAAAAAATAGAAGATAAATACTCCAGTTTTGTCTATTAATTTTTTTTAAGCTATTTTTCCCTAACTGGTAAGCTTTTACTTCCCATTTAACACTGTAGGTATTATGTTAAAACTCTGGCTAACTCAGTGCTGTAACAGGGATATTATTTCAAAGTAGCATACGGTTGTTTGTTTAAACCACAAAAAACCCTGTAAGACAGATGTATAGGTTTTGAAGCTGATGGTTAATTAGCCAAAGCTAATAAAAGGCAAAGGTAGAATGTTTACAGCCTCTTAGCAAAGTGAAAATATAGTAAGTGGGATTGAAGAGCCACTTTGTGACAGAGGTAATTATGAAAATGGAGCTTCTTAATGGGAAAGATAATTTTGTAGTCCATATGTGACTTATCTTCCTGAAATATAAATTGGCAGGATTTTTAAACTGTATCTTTTATCTTCTTCTGAATGTGTTGACTCAGTAGGTCCTTCTTTTTGTACTTAAAATTTTCTAAGTGAATAACGTACATCCATTACCACACTGAACACTGCTGTGCTGAGTGGTGGTTGCCTGCACAAACACAGGACACCTTCTCAGCAACAGGGTTAAATGGAAAAAGAATAATTCTGTGCATTCTCAGTAGCAGCAGCATGTTCTTTCTGGTGGTACTAAACAGGGATAATTCAAAAGAAGCTTTTTAACAAGTTCTTGAAGTTCTAGTATGTCAGTTCACATTGGTAACTTAGGTGTCTTACTGCATGAAAAAAATTAGTTGGATTTTGTTTGAATGGGTTCTTCACATATTAAATATATTTCATATCTGTTATTTTCTTGTAGCAATGTTCTTTAACTGCTTCTCTGGGAAATATAATGAGAGCTGGGACTAGGAGAGCAGTAGACTAGAGTGTGTATATATATATTTTTAGTGTGTATGTATATATAATTTTTTTAGAGTACTTATATATAGTAATAGTTTTTAGAGTACTTTAGCTTGGGAGAATGTTGAGAGGAGATCTTATCAATATCTCTCTCTCTCTATTTATATATATATATATACACACAAGGAGTGGGTGCAAGGAGAATGGAGCCAAACTCTTCTCAGTGGTGCAGAGTAACAGGACAAGGGGCAATGGGCACAAGCTGGAACACAGGAGGTTCCATCTAAATATGAAGAAAAAATTCTTTTTGGTCACATGTGGGTGACAAAGCACTGCTCCTTGGGAGATCATGGAATCTCCTCCTCTGGAGATATTAAAAATCCACCTGGATGCAATCCTGTGATGTGCGCTCTAGGCAATCCTGCTTTAGTGAGGGGCTTGAGCAAGAAGATCTCTAGAGGTCCCTTCCAATTCTGATAATTCTGTGACTCTTGTATGAGAAACTCTGTGACTTCTACATGGAATACGTTTGGTTCTTTCTGGATAACTGTATATACTTAGAATTGTGATCTCCATTAGGTTGCTAGACTATATATCAAGAAGTTAGTGACTTGGTTTTATGTTATACAGTTTGTTAGGTTACAGATGGGAATACAGTAACATCTTCACTTGCAGTATTACGCTACACAGGATGGTTAATAACCTTTGCTCAGTAGAGGGTTAGTTTTTTCTTTCATCTAGAGTTACCTCATAGCTCTTTCTCCAAAATAACTTGGAAATGCAGGGTGTGTAAAATTGCATAGTTAGGTGAAGGCAGCTTATGGGTTTGTTACAATGCTTCTTTTTTCTATAGCTTATTGAATAAATCTAATTGTTACATATATCTGTAGCTCCAAAAAGCATCTTGAAATGAGAGAGTTTGCACAAATACTGTTACCTCAAAACTTGGACAGCTATTTAATTTTTATTTTTGATCATGTATTTTTCCAAGTTTTAGCCTGAAGTGAAAATGGCACTGGCATTAATTTGTAGAATCATAGAATGGTAGGGGTTGGAAGGGGGCCTCTGGAGATCATCTGAGTCCAACTCCCCTGCCAGAGCAGAAACACCTAGGGCATGCCACACAGGAACATATCCAGGTGGGTTTTGAAAGTCTGTAGAGAATGAGACTCCACAACCTCTCTGGGCAGCCTGCTCCAGTGCTCCGTCTTTCTCACTGTAAACAAGTTTTTCTCATGTTGATTTGGAACTTTGTGTTCCAGTTCGTGACCATTGCCTCTTGTCCTATCACAGGGCACCACTGAAAAGAGCCCCTTCTACTTGACACTCACCCTTCAAATATTTGTAAACATTAATAAGCTCCCTTCTCAGTCATCTTCAGGCTAAACAGCCCCATGTCTCTCAGCCTTTCGAGAGTACCAGTATACACATAAACTAAAATTCTAACAGGCCCCCAAAGTGACATGATTTACTCTGTACTAGAATAAAAATATCTACAAGGAATTATACTGAAATAACCCTGGTAGTATGAATGTACACATTATCCCATAGTGGTGTTACTTTTTGATTAGGCAAGCTCTAAACATTTATAATATGCATTCAGTTGTTTTGAAAATTGCCCTTCCTCCTTGCTGATTTAGAGATACCTGGAACTCAAACCAGTTTTTGCTTGTTTAGTCTTAGAGCTTTTAATTGTCTGCATTAGCATTTAAACCCTATTCAGGAACTTGATGGCTTTTAGATGCTCCTTAGTGTTGTTTGGGAGTTGGGGATTTTAGTCCAGATCAGCACTAAATTGGAAAATGTCTTTGAATTCTAATAAAGGATAATTTTGAAAGTTTTTATGGAACACACTAAACTGAGAAAACAACACAGAACAAAAACCCGAAACTGTTTTAGTCTAGCAGAACTGTGGAACCAATTTTCAGAAATAATTTAATGTAGAGTTCCTGAAAAACAAAGGTGAATTCTTACACTTTTTTTCCTTTTATGCCTCCCCAGACATAATTGATAATTTGCATTCCTGCCTACAGATGTTTCCCTAATGACAGGATTTTTGGACTGTGGAAAATAAGCTCAGTGAAATTTGACTTCAAACAGTTTTAATGGGTATCTGTTTATCATCAGAGATAACATAGGTGTGATGCCAGAATAAGCAAGATAATGATTTTGCTTGGTGAAGAAGAATGAGTCAGTAATGACTTGAAATGAGTCATCAGAGCACTTAAACAGTTTTTTCAATCAATATTGAAGCTTTTTGTATAGTGCACAGAGAATGAGACCCATTTCACTGCTATATAGACACACTGTACTGTTTTGAAGTACAGTAAAACTAGGCTCCTGATCCTTTGAACCAATAACACATTTTAAGTGAGAAAGAATGTTTTAATCCTGGGCCAGAGTAGGTAGTGATCCCACTTACATTACTGCGTTATCTCAGCAACTAGGAAAATTGCCTATGCACAAAGAAATGGTGTGACAAAGACCAGTGTTCTATTACATTTTACATTTGCAGGCATGTTTTCTCCTGTTGATTTAAAGTATGTGGAAAAATGTGTAATGATGGATTTAGAATTTGGTACAAAGCAATTACTTTATTCCTTCTAATTATTTGATACATACTAATTTTGTGGTAAATAAGATTCTTGTGAACTTGCAACTCTGCTTTTATAGTGCAGCTAAGATGCTATTTTAAATCCCAACTGTGGGAAGAAAGCTATGGGAAAAATATTACATAAGCAGGCAGGATGTCATTTGCTCTCCTTTTCCTGTGCTTGACACTGAACTGGCTCTGCAACTCTCCTGTGTATACTCAGGACTATTTTAAGCCAAATGTTTCCATACTTATATCACAAGCAAACAAAACCAAACAAAACAGGCAAAACAACAGCACCAGGAACCCCAGTGGGGCTAATTTAGCTGCTCTCTTCCTCCGCAGTTCAGATTTAATGTATTTATTTATTAAAGCACAGATTGGTCTTAACATCTAGAAGATACTTGCACAACGACAATTTTGTTCTCTAAGTCCACCTCTTTGTAAAGGAAGCTAATGGTGAAGCAGGAAAGCTAGCTTTGATCAGTGCTGTTAAAGTTGTTTTGCAATAGTTGCTTGAAGGTAATAAGTATTTTTTTTTTTTAAGATGCTGTTAGGATAGATTCAGTGGTTGGGGAAGTGCTTCATCTGTGTGTGGTTTTAATTTTAGGGTTAATTTAATTTTTTTAAATAAGCCATGTGATGGAAGAGGTTTCTTTGGTGTGTGTTCTAGCAGTGCTGCACAATGATTGGGCTGCAAGGAGTAACTGATGTGTTTTTGGTTACAGTTTTCAAAATGTATATGAACAAAAAGACTAACCTTACAGATACAGTCTCTGCCACGAGGGGACATGAAGCAGTGGTTTGCTTAGAGGTATGCTGTGGAAAGCTGTCATTATCCACTTGTCTTTTCTTCTCCACTTTCTTCCAGGAACAGGATGTCTGTATGTTCTGTTCTCAAGTAACACAATAGCATTTATTTTCATAACCTTCTAAAAGCAACTTTCACCACCTTCATTTTTTAAAACCACTGTCAAATGAGTAGGGCAAAGGAAGAAGGGCTAGTTTGAGGACACTGAAGGTGAGGGCAAAGATACAGCTTCAGCACACGTTTTCTGGGTAATGACGTGGCTATCAGCACTGACTTCTTCAGAGTGTTTTATTTTAGGCAGGGCAAGTGTGTTGTGGTTTTTTTGGGGTGGTTTTTTTGGTGGTTTTTTCGTTTTTTGTTTGTTTGTTTGTTCGTTTGTTTGTTTGTTTCTTCTGCTTGGGGAGCTGTTCAGACAGAACTGGAAAGTTACATTTGTCTCAGTGAGGAGAAATAGAAGAAGAATGAATGTGGAGTGAGGGACAAGAAGTTAGGGGAATGGCTGCTGTTCTTTTGTAGGGGTGACTGCCTTTCCCTGAGCAGTGCCATTGAGCAGAGACTGGACCCTAGGAGTTTGAGAGCACCTAAGCACTGATGCAGAGTGCATGATGGCAAGGGGAGAAACGTAGTGTATGCAGTGAGATGCATCTGAGGGGAAAAGAGAATTTGGCCTCACCAGGGAAGAGCTGAGGTGCTTGGAGATTGTATGCCATCCTACTCAGATCCTACGCAAGTGTTGGGTAGGAATCCTTTCTGATCTTGCCTAAAATTCCTGTAATATTGCCAGAGAAGTGGCTGAGTGTCTAGTGAAAAGTGATGGAGAATGAGCTTTTGGAGTGGTAGCTTATAGTGTCCTTAATGAATAGCAAAAAGGAACAAGGCCCTATAGAGTGCCATTACTTACTGCTTTAGAGTGCACTAGTTAGTTACTTTTTTTGGCAAATATACTGTTATTGTACAGACTTTCCATATTGCCTACTTAGAAATGTGACATAAATCAGAGTATTCTTGTACCTAAAAGCTTTCATGTGTGACTTTTTAGTGGATGATTTTGCCTCAGAACTGTGGTGGCTTTTTACTTTGGAAGCTAAAAATAAAGATCTGAATGATGTATTTATGGCATCTGTTGCTCAAATAAACAGGCACAGGGTATCAGGTGGAGACTCTTGTGTGATGCGTAGAGGAACAGAAAACAAAATTAATTGTTTGGTGTCTGTGTTTTGTGAACAGTGCAGGAGCCAGTCTCTAGAAGTTGCTCATTCTCCAAGCCACAAGTGAAAATATTTTAATTTTCAGAAATAAGAAACTATGAATTTATTTAATTATTTCTTTCTTTTTTCAAATGAGAAAATCAGTGTTTTAATTTTCTTGTCTACTTTATGTTTTGTGTTCTGAAACACAGTATTTGGCGTTTTGTTTTGAAAAATGGACTAGCCGGGCAAAAACTTGAATAAAATAACTAAATGCCTTTAATTTGTGGCAGTGTTTACGTGCTTCTTACATAACCCAACCTGCACTCTCAGCGTGGAAGTTAACTACTTTTGAGATGTATTTGAACCATGGCAGCTACTATGAAACTGCTGAATTGACATATGTGGAGTTTTTCAGTTCAACTTATTTTACCAAAACAGCAGTAAAACTTGAGTTTCAATTATTACAAATGCAATTTTACCTTCATTCCATGTATTGAAATGACACTTTGCTGGGTTTCACATTAATTTTGTCTTTGCAGATGATTATTTTTTGCTTTTCACTGTCTATGCATTAATTAATAAAAAACCAAAAATCAAAACCAATTTATTTCAAGATGTGTTATCTTTAGCAATTGATTTAACATCCTTATCTAGATATGCTACAGTGCTTATTAAAAAATAATTTGATATCAGCTAACTTACACCTTAAGAGCTGTATGGTTATTTTATAGCTAAGTGTGATTGCTTTGTCCTGTTTAAGGAGGTTATCTTCTTGTTTTAAAAGTGTGTAATCTCTCCTGGCTAAAGAGAGGAGGACAACAATGTAAACTTCTGATGAGCTAGTGTAAGGGCTGCTTGGGAGCTTAATAGAAACTTAGTTGATTTTAATTGCAATTCAATAGAATCAAGTGCATTTACCCACTTTAATGTTATTCTTTTACTGTACTGATAATTTACAGATAGATCATATCTCAGTAGGAAAAAGTTAGTAGTGGAGATGACAACAGTGTCATGGATTTTTTTTTTTAATGGATTATGCTTCAGAAGCAGATCAGCACTGAACCTGTCAATCTTTGTGAAGATCCAAGCATCTCTTTCTTGCATGCACACAAATACAGTGAAAGGCAATTTAAAATCTGAATCTTTAACAGTAGCAGTTGATAAAGGAACTGCTAAACAATTTTTTTCTATTCAAAATTTATCAAGGGGGCTAAAATGAGTGCACTGAATGAACATGCTTAGATAGCCTCATTAGTGTGTGGTGTTGAAAGGCTCTGCCTGTGGCTTTTGCCCGAGAGGTGATAATCACTGTATCACCCAGCAATTAATGAAGAATTTCATATATTCATCATTCCTGCGTGGTGCTGCTTTTAGTGAGTTCTATCTCAAAAAAAGTTTGTGTTACAGTTAAACAGGATGTTTAAAGGTAGAATCAAAGGCTCTGTTTTTTCTGGAATTATATGTGTCATGCATCCATTTTTGTTACTATTTATTTATTATTACCTGTGAATTTAAGAAAGTTATCCATAGGACAGTTCAGGTAAGGTTTGTGATAAGTTTTAAAGAAGGAACAGGGAGTGGGGACAAATGTACGGATTGTCCTATATTGTGTGATGCCACTTCTACCCTAAAACAGAATGGGTGATTCAAACTTACCACCCATTATGTAAAAGGAAAGATAGCTCAGCTTCCCATAGGCATTTTAAGGAGAGTCCTTGATGGCTTTATGCAAATTTCAAGTCGATCACAAAAAGTTTCTATATACAGAACAAGCTGTTCATGGAAGCAGAATTTGCAAATTATAATTTTCATTCACAGGTGCTTTATTTCCTCTTCTTGATTGCTGTCAGGATCTTCAATTCATCTATGACAACAGAGTCACGTTTTTCAAGTTAAAAATAAAATACCTTTACCAATTATAGCTGCATGCAATACCACCTGAGTTCTGGCAGGGAGTTCCAGTCTTTTAACTTTTCTTTTTTTTTTTTTTTCCTCACTGATTGCATATTGAGACACACTTTATGTCCAGGCTGCTCTCATTCCAAAGCAGGGAGATGTTAGCATCCTTTTCTTCTAACTGGTTAAGTTTCCATTATTTTGCTTCTTGACTCTCTTAAGCATCTAGCTTGACCTGCTCGCCAGTTAATCCTAAAATGAGTGTATCTCTTCCCTCAATTTGGGAACTGACAAAAGAAAGGATGTCTTGCTAATCTCATGTTTTATTAAAGTATCCTAGGTGCTTATCCATGTTATAGGTACTTATCCCTCTCACCATTTCCTCCTCCTTGGAAACATCCATATTTTACACAACATTGCATATTTTACTAACATAAATTAAAAAGAATATTAGGAAATGTCAGATCCCTTTGCTTGCTAAAATGTCTTTAGGGTATGCGTAAATATTTATTATACAGCAGCATATTATCTGCAGTAAATGATACATGTTAATTGTTTTCTTATGTTAACCCCCTTAAACTCCACATAAGCAATTCTTGTTTGTTTTTTTTTTTAATGCATGTTAATGTTATTTGACCGTTTCCTAAGCACCTCCAAAATATTTGCATTTTATAAGGACTGTATGATACCTGCTGGAGACTGAAATCTTGAATGTGTGATAAATCTGTCTTCCAATTTTTTTGGTATTCAGTCCTTCAGTAAAAGGTCATATGATGTGTTTTATCTTTTGTGTGAGTCCTCTGCATATCCGATGTCCTTTCTTTGAAGTTCTTTTCAAGTGTATTAAGAAGCTTTGTTCCTTTTAGAGGCTGTTAAGCAGAAGCAAAGCTGTACAATAACATAATCCCACCACTTCCATTACTCAACAGCTGCCTATTTCAAAATAAATCTCTGAAATGTTGCTGTTGGATGCTACAGCATTCCTGAAATTTGACTGAAAATATACTTCATCTAAAGAACTGGTTTTTCCCAAATTGGTGCAGCACAGGGTCAGCTCTGTTTTGTCTCTAAACAGCAAACAAAATTCTGCATCATCAGACTTCATTTGTGATTAAAAAAAAAAAAAAAATTGCTAAATCCTGTATCCTATTGAAAAATTGATTATCAAACGTAAGTTAAATACTAACTTACTTTGGAGTCCTTTAATAGGAGAGCCTCTGAATTCTTGGCCTGATTGTCCATTCTGGTACTATCTCAGTAGTTCCACTCTACTGCCATCACTTTCAGTCTGTTCTTTCTTGCTGCTTCCCACGTCAGAGAAAAGACATTTTATTTCAGTGTTAATTATTTATGCATCTTTTGAAATGTAAGCAGTCTGGTTTCTAGGAGTTGTTTTATTATTATTGTTATTGCTCTTAAGTGTTGCTTTTTAAAAATTATTCTTCACCTTGAAGTAAAGAAAACATAGGCTTTATACATTTGGCTAATTCTTCAGTAAGTATGAACACGCTGATCTGACACTTTCAGCTCATGAAATGAAGGAAAATCCCTTTGTTACAACAGTAAAATGACTAAGTCTATTTCCCCAATGTAAAAAAAACCCAACAACAACAAAAACCCTGGAAAAAAGGAATAATAAAGCTTTGCTGTTTTAATTTGCTGTTGCTGCTGCCAGTAGAGTGTGTGTAGTGAATGAGCATGTAGTACTTGGTATGTTGACATAATGGAGTTACAGTAGATTTCAGGTAAATTAGAAGTAAAATGAGATTACTGGAAAGGAAATTGAATAATCAGTGTTTTTCTTGGTTTAGTCCTTTGGGACTCAATTAATATGTAATATAGCCTCTTTAATCTGACTTTCAGCTAAACAGAAATTCTGTGAGTATGTGATACACAGATAAACACTTCACTGGATGTATTTCAGAATGTCAGTTCACATTCAGCTAAGGAAGGTTTTACTTCTTGATTTTTGTTTTGTTTAGTATTAGTTGTTTGCCTTATGTTGGCCAGCTTCTGTTTCTAAAGCAGTTGTATGTAAAGTTAATGGTTGAACTGTTTATCACATAGACTATAAGACTGGTGATAATATGAGTTTACATGGTATCAGGTTTTCTTCATAAGCTACAAGATTCCCAAATGACATTTTCACTTGTGAAAATACTATGCTTTGAGGTTACAGGTGTAACTTGAAAATGGGTGTTTCACATAGAACACTTCAGGCACATAAGAAATTATTGTTCGTGTAGCTGTAGTTTCTATTGACTATTTCTAAAGATAACAGGTTTTAAAGCCAGAAAACCACTCAGATTCTCTTACCACTGCAATATATTTTCAGCTTTTGCTTTTAAAAATTTTAGCTTGTAGTTTTTCTTTTTTAAAAAACCCAAGCAATTGCTGAAAATTATGTATACTTGTACACAAATTGCAAAGATTGTGACTATTGCTACTTTGTTTCAAGCATAAATCACCCTTGCCATTTAAGAAAAGAAAAATCACGTGGTTTGCGATTGACTACCTTCGGTTTCTTGTCATTCATTCTTCTTCTGTACCTCCTTAAGTTTAGGACCCTTCTGTTCTATTTGATATCTCATTTGCATACTTTAATCAAATTACCCCTTAATTTTCTTCTTGGTAAGTAAAGGCTGCTTTACTCTGTCACTGTGATTCTTTAATCATTCGTATGTGGGTTGTTTTGTTTGGGTTTTTTTGTGAGCTTTTCCTATTTTTTCAGCATTGTTCTTAAAAGTGGGGAACACTAGATTTTCTACACTTTTCCAGTGCTACTCTCATCAGTATCGGAGGCAAAGTAATTTTGCTTCCTATCTTCTCCAGATTCCTTTGTTTACCAGGTCAAGTACAATATTGTTGTGCTGTCTAAGGAATAATATTTAAATGATGATTAATCAGTATCCAAATTGCTTTTTGAGCTACTGCTTCTAAGGGCAGTCATTCCCCCATTCTGTCCCTGACCTTTGTGACCGTTTGTAGATAGAACACTTTGCTTGATTGCTCTGAGAAATTTATTTCTGGGTTGTATGCAGTCAGTGAGGAGAAATAGTACCTCTGCATCAGCACCTTGGTTTCTTCAGAATTTATCACTGTTTAGGCACCACATGTTTTTTTTTCTGGAAATCTTCACTTTTCTTCCAAATCATCAACAGCTGAATATTCTGATCAGTACTGAGTGGTTCTCAGATGGTTCCTGTGTTGCCTCAGAAGAGGTACAACCACACTAGGATGGTATCCTTGAGTTCTGTTGTATCTTATTTTAAGCCTGTTTAATTTATATCATGCTGATGTGTTTGTTTAATCAAAGTGTTATGTAAAATCAAGGCACATGTTTTCAGAAGCTGTAAGGATACTACATCAAAACTGTTGCTTTTTATCAACCAAGTTTTATAAAGTCCTCAAGAACCAATATCCACTTAATGTGTATTGTATGCTAGTGCAAGTTGATTGTTAGTGGTGACATGAACTAACGACTCAGGCATATAAAACAAGCAATGTATAAAATCCATCGGGATAGTTGTATTTGTATACCCATTCTTTTGGATATTTCTTAGTCATGATGTGTCATAAAACCAAACACATTACTTGGGAATGAAGACATTCGGGGAATTTAGCTGTTATTGTAAATACATATTGTAAAAACAAAATGTCTGCATTGCAGAAACAAGACTTGGTCTAATTGAAACCACTATGATAGAGGCAGCCTTCTCATCTTTCCTTTTGGGATTCAAGAATTTGCAAGCAAGGGGGCTTTGAGATTGAGTGTGGCACAGAGGGTGATTCTTTATTATCTCTAGGTACTATTGTGATGGCCATGCCAGGTTTACCTTTATATTATAAACGGTGCTTTCCAGTGACTATAGAACTGTCTTACAAATTGCTGATTTATTTGTCAAATGCAGAGTCCTGTTGGTTGACAGGTGGTCCTTGTTTTCAGTTGAATACTTCAGCTTCTTTTAACAACTGTATAATCTATGGCATTTTTTGGTTTTGTAGCTCATATTAAGTAGGAAAGATGCCAAAAAATTAACATTTGTATTCAAGTGGTTTATTAGAAAATCAATAGAAACACAAAAACTACAATGGCTGGAAATTGTCAGCATAAATTTGACCGTCATTGAGATCCTGTTATTTTCTCAGGAGTAATTGATAGAAGTATAGTGGGGTGTGGGGCAGGGAAAGCTTACCCCAAAGCTCCAGCAAGCAGGCAAAAAACTTGAGTTACATCGCTGTCCAGCTACCAGAATGCTTGCAGCCTCAGTGCACCATAGGTTTGATACTTTCTCATGCTATTTTTTTTTCATCTGAGTTTGTCAGCACACTACAAGAATGTGTTATTTACAGATGTGAAAATGTGTCCTTTGGGTATGAATTAAATAATTGACTTTGTAATACACAGGTAAATTGTAGATTGGCCTTTTGACTTGTTTAGAAGAAGGAAAAAAAAAAAGACTTTTTTTCTCTTTCTTAAAAGAAACATCATAAGCCCTTTTTCCTTTATTGCATGATGGGGTTTTTTGCAGGAGCAGGTATATGTACCAACGTAACCTAATTCCTGGAGAAGTAACAGGTATTTATTATTTTGTTCAGAAGCTTTTATATAGTATTGTAAAACCACTAAAAATTTTAGAACTCATTTAATGGACAATTTCTTAAGAAAGTTACTCTTTATTTGTTGTATGGTAGCTATATTTGCTATAATTTTCACTACATTTCTTCACTACAATTTCTTGTTAACTAGATAACAAATATGACATCAATAGTTCATTTCTATGCATGTAGAGCAGGACTGTCTGGAGGTAACTACTCAGTGTCACAGTAGGCTCAGAAACCTCGGACTCTTTTATGACAGTGAGATTAATGCTGCTGTTAAAGCTGGTGAGTGTGTTTAGGCTATAATAATGTCTGCACCGTTACTTATTGAAAGAATTCCAGAAGTGCATTGTTTGAGCTATTACTTGGTAAGTCTGTGCTTGGTGAATTGCTGAATTTAAGGAATGGGGGGGGAAACACTTGTTAAATGAATTGTCTAGACTCTTCTCTGTGGGAATCAATTGACTTTCACCTTTTCATATATTCATAACACATATCTCTAGCATCATCTTTTTTCTCTGCTGTCACTTTACGACAACAAAGGAGCTGCAGCAGTGCCTTAGACGTGGTATTTATAAAACCAGAGCAGCAAAACAAAACAAGCAGTCATTCCCTGCTGTACTGGGTTTCTTTTGTCTTTATGAAGGAAGAAAGGGATCTTCAGCTTCTTAAATATTTTCCAAGATTAAAGTATGTAGATGTGGTATGTTTTCACTTATGATTTTACACACACTTGACATACTTCGTTGTTTTAAAACCTACTGCACTGTATTATTTTCTGAATACAGTAACACTGTTTAGTTATGCAACTCCTTTCATGACCTGTATGGCTGATGGACTTGATTGACAGTGTTTCCTCTTAGACATGCTAGAAGTGAATGTGCAGGAGGCACTTGTAGAAATTTTAAGTACCTTCTGACTCCTACCTGAAATGGTTTAAAGAAATAACAGTAAAAACCAGGCAAAATAGCATTAGTACCATTCATAGTGAGGGGAAGTAAAACTGAAATAGTATTTTGAAACATCAACCTCTCAAATAATTTCATGCAACTGCCACATGTATATCCAAATAAATTCCAAAAGAACTCAGGTCCTGCATTTGTTTGTTGTTTGTTCCCCCCTCTTTAATTGTGTCATGAAGCTTCTGGAACACTTAATATGTAACACTTTATATAATAATTCATAAAGACTATTATCTGTTAATAGCATGTCAAGGATTTATTTTCACAAACCCGTAGCATGTATATTTACCTCTCCATTACAAAATAATAAAGTAAAAAGAGATGGTAGATGCTAATTCTCATGGGGAGTGTTTTGGTTTGCTAGCAAACCAGATGATAATGATTGTAATGCAATTCTCTGCTGGAATAAAAGCTCCTTTCCCTGTATATTCTCTGAACAAAGTCTAGCACCCATTTTCATACGAGACTGTTTCAGATTGTGCCATTAGCTGTTGAACTGGTTAAAAAAAAGAAAATTAAAATTTCATTTATGAAGAGATGGTTGGTACTTCTGTGGCTCAAATAATTCTTTTGTATGGTTTCACTTTGATGAAATCAAGCTAGAAAACTGATTTTCATGGAAGCTAATGGTTTTGATTCTACTGTATAAAAATTATTAGTGGATTGCTGCATACCATATAGATGTTACTAGTTTCATGGATTGTGTAACATGAAGCCTTCAGATGTAGTTTGGGATTGTAATATAATATCAAACACAATATGATGGAAGGATGAGTATATGCATATTAGCATAGGGTATTTTTATAGTTAGGGAATATGTCTTGGAAGGACTTTTTTTTTTTTTCTCTTCTCTCTCTTTTTTTTTTTTTTTTCCCCTCTTCCTTGAAATACAGAACTTCTGAGTTAATAGACTGGAAAGTGGATGTGTCCTGTAGGGCAGTTTGCTGCCTGAGAGGGCTGACAAGTTGTAGATATTGCTTGGACTATGAAATAAGTGTTTCCCATCTAGTGTGTGCTTAATCAGAATACCTGATCTCTTGAGTGTTGGGGACATGAGTGCCTGGCTAGCTAACTTATATTCAAATTGGTCAATGCTGCTCTTCTAAATAAAGACCTGACCAAAAAAAAAAAAAAAAAGCGCCCTATACATCAAATGGAAGTGTTGAGAAAATAAACAAACCTCATTACCCCCATTGGTGGGGTATTAATTTTTGTTTGGCTTTCTTAAACTGTAATTTTGTAAAATAGAGCTAATATATGGTGGTAATATATATCATGTCTAATAGGGATTAGTCTTTCAGTTTCTGCTGAAGTGGAATATTGACAGCTTAGCCTGAGAGAAGCAATGATTTGTGTGCTTCCAGGGAGGGGAAGGTGATGACTTAATGAAAGGAACAGAAGGTAAAGTTGCTGAGACACTATCTAATGCAAGGAAGAAGTGATACCGTTGCTTCAGGAGAGGCAGAGTCCTAGGTGCTGATGCCTAGACTTCATTAATCCTGTTAAAAAAGTATATGCAATGACACAAAAAGAGAATTACAAAAAACAGCTTGCAAAAGAATTGGGTTCTTGGTCTTCACGCCTATCAATGTTGATCTGCTATACAAGATAACCTTAAGAGTCCAGGACTCTTGTCTGTCTTGTTGATTATTTGCTTCTTGGAAAGTGTCAATCATACAAGCTAGCTCACTGCCCCAGTTTCTTGAACTAAAAGGTGCAGATAATGCTTACAAATCAATAGCATGTACATGGGGATGGGACTTAGCACATCAGTACGTTGTGAACTCAGGCCATAATGATTTCTCATCATCTCCTAGGGAGTTTAAGATGAAGGTCTGTAGTTTCCTTAATTCAGATGAGCTCATTCAGATTATCCTAAATAATCAAAAGCTACTTTGTTTTTAGTAGGATGTTATCTTTGACTTGCTTGAGCACAGAGGGAGCTTATTTGTCGTTTGTTTTGGGGTTTGTGGGGTTTTTTTCCCCCTCTGGTGAAGACAAGATCAAAGGAATTTAACTAGCTTCTATCAATGATATGTAGTTCTGACTTGTGTGATATTCTAAGTTGTTTGCTTTTTTGTTTTTGGTATTTTGTTTTTGTGATAAATCAGATCAAAATACCTGCAGTTGTTTAATTGGGGGGGGAAAAAGCAAAAACAAACAAAACCCCCAACAACAAACCTCTATTCTTGGGTCCTCTGGAGGAAGATGAAAAAAATTACTGAATTCCCCACAGACTGACAGAATTTAAATAGAAAGGAGAAGTCCTTTAATCAAAAAGCATTCATGTTACTGTTTCAAACTGGAGGAATAGATCAACATTTAAATGAGCAATACACAAAGTGATTCGTTTTGTAGTACACAGTGAAATAATCTGAGCAACATACCTTCATACTCTGACACCCCTTTATTTTGATGGAGGGAAAAAAATGGTTTAGACTGTACATGTGTTAGTGCTGTGGTATCCAGGTTACAGTAACTTATAGCTGGATTCAGAATTTGTTTTGCTATCCTAAGACGGTTTATTTTGTTAAGATTTGTCATGACTGTGGGGACATGTTTACCTTTATCATTAAAGGGGAGGTAACACATAACAAAAATTTTTTGGGAATACTCGATTACCATTAAACACTAATTCTGAACACTTGGAAATAATTAAGCTGTAGTCAAATGACAAGTTAATGTTTAAAAAATTTAGTGAGACCATAAATTGTTTATCAAAGTAGTAAAAGGCTAGAGCAATATAATTCTGCGTACTGTGCATGTACGATTTTCTTGAAAGACCTTACTTGACTGCTGCCATAAGATAGAGTTGATTTATACCAAATTTTACAGTAACTTTAATCTGGAAAAATTCCCTGTCATCAAGTTGTATCTTATTAATGGTGATAATGTGATTGGCATGTTATTATTGATATCTGGTAAATTTAACTGGACACATACTTCCTATACACATAAACAGTGTCTTGGAAGTTTAACAAGTAAGGCACCATTAAAGTAAAAATATTCTACTCTGTTGCTGGGGGGGTGTGTTTAAAAAAACCCACAACAAACAAGCACAAAACTTCATGAAATCCCCTTATTAAAAGACTTCATAAGTAGCACAGTGAATGAGACAAGATGCTACATATTGATACAGTTCTGGTCTATGGATGTTAAGTCTGCATAGTTCCATTCTGTGTTTGCATATACCTGGAAAATATATTTATTTTTTTAACTTTAAGTGGTGTTTCTTCAACACTGTTAAGTGTAGTGGATAAAAACAGGCAAATATTTTTAAAGTTTATATGTTAGAGGTTTGGTTATGTAGCCAGTTGTGAATTTAGACCGGGGAAAAAAGCTTTCATTTACAATACGGGAGCATTCTGGCTTGTATTAGCCATTTGTTTTGCATCATCTTGTAATCACGGTTTTCTTTTCAGAATCACTGTCTGAATCCCTAGAATTATTGATTGGTGTTTATTATAGAGATTAGGACAGACAAAGTTTGTGATGGTTCGCTGGCCTCCTTCTATCTCATAGGAATTCTGTCACACTTGGATAAAGCTGTGTTTCGATTCATGTACAGTCACTGTAACGGCAATACAGCTCTGGATTTTACCATCACCTGATGGTGCGCTCATATTCCTCCGAGAGCCACCTGTGGTAGACGAACTGAACATGCAGCCATAGTAAAGAGCAAGGTAGTTGTTGAGGTCTAGGGCCGAGCTGAGCGGCAGCTCGATCGCCGCACCTCCCCCCCCCCCCCCCCCCCCGGACGGGGAGGGGGAGAAGGGGGCGAAAAAAGGCAAAAAAAAACCCGGGGGGGAGGGAAGGGGGGGTTAATAAAAAAGGGGAAAAAAGGGAACAAAAAATA
>JANHGN010004378.1:9355-23497 GCA_024605025.1 Megaceryle maxima | reverse complement strand
CTTCTTCCTCGTACTATGCTAAACTCTACCGTGTTACGATCACTACCACCAAGCTTGCACCCAACCTTGGCATCCCCAACCAGACCTTCTAGGTTTGTTAATAGAAGGTCCAGCAGCATATCTCTCCTTGTTGGCTTCTTTACCACCTGCATCAGAAAGTTACTGTCAATGCACTGAAAGATCCTTTTAGACTGAGTATGCCTTGCTATGTGGCCTTTCCAACAAATAGGGTGATTGTAGTCACCCATGAGCACCAGGGCATGTGATCTCAATGCTGCTTCCATCTGTCTGTGGAAGGCCTCATTGACGTGTTCCTTCTTGTTTGGTGGTCTGTAGTAGACACCTACTATAGTTTCCCCAATATTTCTGTGTCCCTTAAATTGTTACCCTTAAGCTTTCAATATATTCTTCATCCCCCCCCAGGTAGAGCTCAATGCATTCCCTTTGCTTTCACACAAAAATGGCAATGCCACTATCTCATCTTGTTGGTCTCTTTCCTAAGAAGTATGGAGATGTCCATGACAACATTCCAGTTATGGGATCTATCCCACCATGTCTCATCAGTCGCAGTGAGATCATGGCCCCGAGACTGAATACAGATCTCCAGTTCTTCCAGCTTATTCCCCATACCATGTGCCATGGGTGTATAAGCATTTCAGAGAGGGAGTTGAGTGCATAGTTATCGCCCTGGAAGGGTGGAAGGCCTTCTGGTTCTTAGAAGTGCTAACACGCTGCCCCACAACTGCTGGGCTATGACACCCAGGGGCTTCTCTATTAAGACTGGTTACATCCCCATTGCCCTTCAAATCTAGTTTAAAGCCCAGTCAATCAACACCACAATCTCTTGTGTGAAGACTTTATTCCCCCTTTGAGAAAGGTGTCTCCCATTTGATGCCAGCAAGCCTGGTGTTGTGCATGACATCCCACTGTCAAAAAAGCCAAAATTGTTGTGGTGGCAGCAGCTATGGAGCCATATATTAATAGACTGTCTGTTTGTTCCAGTGTTGCTGCCTGCAACTGGAAGAAAAGATAATTTGTACCCAGTAGGTAATCAAGAAACTGCCATTTGGGATTGCTGAAGGCTAATGAAGCTTTAAATGTTTGTTTTTGACATATTGATGGGAAATACTAAAATGGAAATACCAAGGCCAGGGGACTTTACTAATAAATTGACATTAATTTTCTGAAAAGGTATGAGACTCCTAATTTTGTCAACTAAACCTACATTCGATTGCACTAGTCTGCACTTGGAGTTCATAGATAGTTAGGCTGAAGGGAGGATAGGTGAAAGTGTGTAGGCATAGTGGAAGTAACCTATTTTATCTGGAATTTGTGGATCATACCTGACAAGAAAATTACCTCTGAACACCTCAGCAATTTCAGAGTAATGCTTTTACCCAAAATTCCAGTCTCTTCATTGTTTTTTAAACAAATTCTTACCTGGGACTTGTTCTGCAACATGTTCCTTTGTGTGGTTGCCCTTTTTTTTTTTTTTTAATTGAGTGAATTTTCTTTAATCATGTAATTGAGGGGCTGCTGAACCAGTAAAACCAAGGTGAAAGGTTTGCTGATGGGAAACTTGCACTAATGTGATGAAAGTTCATTTTTTGTCAAGAAAATGCAGTGTTGGGGGTTCTGGTCAACATCTGTGTGAATAAAAGCCGGCAGCATGCACAGGTGGCCAGGAAGGCCAATGACATCCTGACTTGTATCAGAAATAGTGAGCTCAGCAGGTCTAGGAAAGTGATTGTACCTTTGTACTTGGCACTGGTGAGCTTAAATACCATGTTCAGTTTTGGGCCCTTCACTCCAAGAAGGACACTGATGTGCTGGAGCTTGTCCAAAGAAGGACCATGAAGCTGGTGAAGGGACTAGAGCACAAGTCCTATGGGGAAAGGCTAAGGGAACTGGGGTTGTTTGGCCTGGAGAAAAGGAGTCTGAGGGGAGACCTTGCAAATCTCTACAACTACCTGAAAGGAGCTAGAGAAAGGAAATGAACTAAAATTGCATTAAGGAAGGTTTAGACTGGATATTAGCAAAAAATTGTCTAATCTAGAACCACTTAGTACTATCAAAGAAAGGTATTGGTCTTTTGGGTTGAAAGAAAAAGACACTTTTTTTTTTTCTCATAATACTTTTATGTCATGCTAAAGTCTTACTTTTGAATACTACTTGACTGAGAAATCTCTTTTCCTTTGTTTGAGACATTAATCTTTCTTATTTCAGTAAAAGTGCTAGATGAGATGTAAGGAAAAGTGTGAAATAGTAAAACAGATATTTTCAAAAGTTTATCTTTTAAGATTTTTGTGTAACAATTTACTACATTAAAAAACTTCAAGTACTGCCCGATCTCTCAAACATTCCAGGACAAGTTCTCTCCTATTATTGTAACCTTATTGAGTATATGGGGATTATTTTTATATGTAAGGATGTGCGGTTTTGTATTATCAAAGAACACTGGGTCAAGGATATAAAAAAACCCCAACCTTTAGACCCTGGGGATCTGGGCACCAAGTAGCTGCTTGCTCATGAATGGGAAGGAGAAGAGGGAGGAAAATCCAAAACCTCGTGAGTTGAGATAAGGAGAATTTAATATAAAAAGGCAGAAGTAATCAGTAATTGCTACTGAAGCAATATATAAAGCAAGTGATGTAAACCACAACCACGGAGCTGGCTCCCAACCCAAGGGTGCCACCTCACCTCGAGCCCGGCCCGTCCTCAGCCCCGGAGACCCCCTCCAGGGCGGGTCAGTCCGCACTGGGGAAGGGGAAGGCGCGGCGCAAGGGCCAGCAAGGAGCCATTCCAGGGCTTCTAGGAGCCGGGAAAAGCCGGGAGAGCGGCCCGGCTGTGCCGGGGGCCGGCAGCGTGCGGGTGGCTGCTGAGGTGACGCAGGCAGGTTAGGTCTGGACGAGGCGTAGACACGCAAACGTCACCCACCGAGACTACCCCCCCACGCCCCCCTTTCTCAGAGCAAACTGAGCGAATAAGCTGCGTCCCCTGGGGAGCCACAGGTCAAGGGTGGGCTCTCTGGGCTGGCCAACAGGGCACAGCAGTTAGCTTGCCAGGGTGCTGAAAGCCTGTCAGTTCGGCATGGTAGCTACTCACCAGGAGACCCTGGGATCTGCACGCACCAGCTCAGATGCAGCTTCCCAGACGGAGGTCTCCTCGGAACACGCTGCCACCTAAGCATTGGGCTGTAGGGTGTGCTCGACTCTCACAGCAGTGAGCACCTGTGGGGGGTGTGCCCTGGCAGAGGAGTTCCTCCATTTAGTGATGGCCCTCAGATTATTATCCCCTTTTGATATTTCAAGTAGGTAGTGACAAAGTAGTGAGAAGTCCAGGAGAGAGTTCAGGGCCTTGGGATGACTGGTCAAGGGATGGACAGCACAAATCTTGTTCTCCTCTATCCTTCTACTTGCAGGGAATGATGAGGGGTAAACAGGAGGAGCCAGCAGATCAATGCCTGGCTCAGTGCTACCAGCTGGGATTTGGGTTCTTTGACTACAGCTTGATTTCAAAGGCACCAGGCCTGCTGGCGACAGGAAAAGTCTATCTCACAGGGGGAAAAGAATACTAGGAGAAGAGTTAGCAGGGCTCATTGAGAGAGCTTTGAACTAGATTTGGAGTGGGATGGGGCTTGCTAGAGAGGCCCCTGGGTTGTAGTAGCTCAACACTTGTGGGACATCATGGTAGTCTTTTTGAGAACCCGAAGGCCTACCACCCCTCAAAGACAAAAACTACTCACTCGACTCCCTCTCTGAAATGCTTATACATCAATGCACATGTCACAGGGAATAAAAAGGAGGAATTGGAGATCTGTGTGTGGTTGCAGGACTGTGATCCCACTGCAGTTGCTGAGACATGGTGGGATAGATCACATGACTGGAATGTTATCATGGATGGCTTCTTTAGGAAAGATAGGTCAGCAAGGTGAGGTGGTGGAGTTGCCCTTTAAGTGACAGAGCAACTGCGATGTATCAAGCTCTGCCTGGAGGCAGATGAAGAGCATGTTGAGAGCTTGTGGGTAAGGATTAAAGGTCAGGCTAACATGGGAGACACTGTTGCAGGTATTTATTACAGGCCACCTGATCAGGATGAGGAAGTTGATGAGGCCCTCTGTAGGCAGCTGAAAGTATCATTGCAATCACAGGCCTTGGTTCCTATGGGGGACTTCAGCCATCCTGACCTCTGTTGGGAAGTCTTCACAACCAGGCATGTACAGTTCTAGGAGGGACCTCTGATGTATTGATTGATAACTTTTTGAGGGACTTTTTACAAGAGCATTGACTGATAGGACAAGGGGAAATGGGTTTAAGTTGAAGGAGAATAGATTTAAATTAGATCTTAGGAAGAAATTCTTCAGCACAGGGGTGGCAAGACATTGGAATAAATTGCCCAGAGGCATTGTGGCTGCCCCCTCCCTGGAGGTGTTCAAGGCCAAATTGGACAGAGCCTTGTGTACCCTGATCTGGTTGAGAGGCATCCCTGCCCAAGACAGGGAGGTTGGATTAGACGATCTCTAAGGTCCCTTCCAACCTAGGCCGTTCTGTTCTCAGTGATGCCTGATGACAGGACAAGGGGTAATGTGTGGAAGCTGAGGCATAGGAAGCTTTACATAAACATAAGGAAATTTTTTTTTTACTGTGAGGGAGACAGAGCACTGGAACAGGCTGCCCAGGTGGGTTTGCGGAGTCTCCCTCTCTGGAGATATTCAGAGCCCACCTGGACACGTTCCTGTGTGATCTGGTCTAGGTGATCCTGCTCTGGCAGGGGGGTTGGACTAGATGATCTTTCGAGGTCCCTTCCAGCCCTTGACATTCTGTGATTCTGTGATACTTGCATATCCAGCATTTGCTTAACTTGAAGAGAATCCCTTCTCAGTCTGGTCATAAGGAAGATGAATAAATACAAACGGTCCCCAAATACAGGAAATAAGTATTCACTCTTCATCAATTTATCTGTGCAGACCCAGGACAGGTTCAAGACTCAAGGTGTGCAGGATGCATACTTCTGTAATGCTATCCTCCTGTTTCACATTAGGGCCAGATCACTACTGCTAGAAGGTATTCCTTCACAGGTTTCTCTCATTCCCAGAATGAGTTTTGAAGCTGAGACACAGTCATTTTTTGGTATGACATTACCCCTTTTGAGTAGCAGACCAATCACAGGTAGAGATGATTTCTTCCTTTAGTCTCTGGACTTTTCAGATTCCCGTGACAGCAGTGGTCAGCTCTCTTGAGATTCATGTGTAAAAAGTCTTAGTTTCCCACCTGTCTCTGCTTGCATGTTATAGTTACTCATGGACCTGTTCAGATACAGTCACTGGTCCATGATCTTGTCTGACATCTTGGCATTGCCCATTTGAGATGCTTGAGGTATTTTTCAGAGCCATATTCAGAATTGCTCCTTGATTCATTTAAAATTGAAAGTGGCCTTCTAAGCTGAGATCATTACAGCCAGAGAATGAGTCACCTGCAGGTTTTTATGGCTGATTATTCCTCTGACAATGTTTCATGGCAACAAAGTGATACTGAGCCCTTGCTGCATGTTGACTCCCAAACAGTCTTAAAATTCTGATTGAATCTGTAATTAGTGTTTTGGTTTTGTGGTTGTTTTTTTCTTTCTTTTTTTCTTTCAGCCTTTCTCTTTGTAGGGACATGAGTAGTTGTGCTCATTGCATATTGCTTAAGCTGTTACACCACTGACATGAAACTGTTGGTTTTCCTTCTGCTGATAGAAGTCTAGTTTTGAAGAACAGTATTGCACTGATGCAGCTGCGTGTATCCCAAATTATAGGAGTTACTCCTTTTCTAGTCTTTATGATGGGATTCACATTCTGATTCATGTACTTAGCTGATAGAATGACTTCATAGAATCACTTACTGCCACTATGGAGAACACAGCTTGTTCTTCCTCTCCTCCACTCTGTTTCCTCCTACTTCTTTTCTGGAGTCTGTACCTTTCAATGGACTTTGCATTCATTAAGCAGTTCTTGAAGTGTTTTGTAGGCTGCTTTTATGTGAGTGCATGGAGATCTAAAGCTGGGAGGTGTGTTATTGCTGAAAAACTTGATTGCATGTGTATGGCCTACAAAGGGATCTGTATTAATTGCGTTGTTTTGTCTCAGAAGTGAACTTGACTCACATTTAAAGATTTATCTGTTTGTAAGCTTGAACGCACCAGTTATGTTCCCAACAAGCTGAAGAAGCTCAGCAGTTAAGGCAAAACTCTGGGCTGTGCTCTGTTGCAGAGATCCGCTATGGCCATAAAAGTTGATGTGGGAATTCCATGGCTAGCTTCCAACAGCTTGGATGAAGAACTTTTGTAGCAAGGTACTGGTGTTCCAGAACAGTTCCAAAACTATGCAATTTTGTGAATACCCATTCACAGAAAAGACAGACAGAGGGTTTGAGGATGTACAGGTCTATTTTTTTTTTTTTAAGGTACAGTTTTTATGAAAGCTTTTCAGGAGTTAACAGCATATCCAAACACCTGCTGGAATGTTTAATTAAAATACTCCAGCTGAATGGAGAGCTTTTTTTCCTGACTAATATTGAAAAGCAAAGTATTATTTGACTTCACATAGTTCTGGAACAAAACCCTCTATTTTTTACAGGAAAAATGCAGGTGATGAATTTCCAGTGTGCAAATTGTTAATTTAACTACAGAAATGTTTCAGATTAGCTAGATTTACTGTACTAATTTCAGATAATTTGGTTTTATTTAAGTTGCACAGGAATAGAGACAACAATTAATCTGCAGTGTCCTGGTTTGAGTTAGAACAGAACTAATTCTGTTTAGTGATTTCTACTTTTCATCTCAGTCTCTTCTAACTAACTGCACTTTCTAAAGTGAACAGCAGATTTTTCAGTCTCTGCTTCTGGCAGTGCTAATGCTCGATGTTACTACCAAACATTTGTATGTAGGCCAAGGTCACTGCTAAACCTTGTACCACACTGGGGATTCACTAAAATTTTGAATCATTCAATGACGATACATTTGCAGTGTGGTGGATTTGTTTTAAATGTGTTTATTCACAGAATCGCAGAATTTCTGAGGCTGGAATAGACCTCCAAGATCATCAAGTCCAACACCATGACATCAGCTAGACCATGTTGCTAGAGCAACTTTTTTTTTTTCTCTCACTAGAGCAACCTGCTCTAGTTGAGGATGTCCCTGCTCTCAGCAGGGGGCTTAGGCTAGATGACCTCTAGAGGTCCCTTCCAACCCAGACATTTCTATGTCACTAAGCACCACATCCAGTCTTTCCTTAAACACCTCCAGGGATGGCAACTCCACCATCTCCCTGGGCAGTCCATTCCAGTGTCTAATGACCCTTTCTGTGAGAAAGTGCTTCCTAATACCCAACCTAAACCTTCACACAGCTTCAGGCCATGCCCTCCTGTCCTGTCACTAGTTGCCTGGGAGAAGAGCTCGACCGCCACCTGACTACAACTTCCTTTCAGGTAGCTGTAGAGTGATAAGGTCCCCCCTGAGTCTTCTCTTCTCCAAGCTGAACCCCAGCTCCCTCAGCCTCTCCTCATCAGACTTTCCCTCCAGTCCCTTCCCCAGCCTTGTCGCTCTCCTCTGGACCTGCTCCAGCACCTCAATACCCTTCTGGAAGTGAGGGGCCCAGAACTGCACCCACTACTCGTGGTGAGGCCTCACCAGTGCCGAGTACAGGGGGAGAATTACATCCCTAGCCCTCCTGGCCACACTATTCCTGATACAAGCCAAGATGCCATTGGCCTTCTGTGCCACCTGGGCACACTGCTGACTCGTGTTCAGCTGGTAATCAACCATTACTCCCAGGTCCCCCTCTGCCAGGCTGCTCTCCAGCCACTCATCCCCCAGTCTGTAGCGCTGCATGGAGTTACTGTGGCCAAAGTGTAGGATCCTATTCTTGGTCTTGTTAAACCTCAAATTATTGGCCTCAGCCAATCAACTCAGCTTGTCCAGGCCTCTCTGCAGCATCTCCTGACCCTCCAGCAGATTGACACTACCCCCAGTTTAGTGTTATCCACAAATTTACTAATGGTAGACTTGATCCCCTCATCCAGGTCATCTATAAAGATCTTGAAACAGTTCTTATCTTTGTGTTGTGAGGTAAACAGATTTTTTTCAGTAGGAATAATCATAGTCATAGAATTATAGAGTGTTTTTGTTTTTTTATGAAGTGGGACGGGTTTTCTTGGCCCCCAGTCAAACTGGTTTTGTACATGTTTTTTTTGAAAAAAAAAAAAAAAAAAAAAAAAAAAAGTACAAAAATAGGCCTATACAAAAATATGGGCAGAAGAGACCAGCTCCCTCACTATGAAAATATGTTTGCAATCTTTTAGTTTATTTTTTGCTTTACTTAACCCATTGCTTTTGCAGTTACTTCCTGGAAACATGATCACAGAATCTGCTTCCTTAGAGATTATCTCTACTTTTTTTTTTTTTTTTTTTAACTTTCATGTTGTCCTATATGTTAGTCTCTTGTTCAGTAGTGCTGGTCTGGAATTGGCTTTTTTTCAATAATGACAGTAGATGAAACAATTGTATTTGGAATAAATTTGCTTCTTCTGAAAGTAGCCAATTCAATATTCTTCAGGCATAAGGCCAAGACTTAACTGCAAAGAGGGATATTTCTGTACTGCTAGAAGCCAGGCAGTACATGTAACTGTAACAAAACAAACCTTTTTTCTCATGCTGTAGCTTAATACTTGTTCTCATGATTGAAATATACCTCAAAACTGCATGTTATAGCCTGGTATCTTTTTTAGTGTATATTTCTACTTGTAAGGTTTTATAGTGGATTGGTAATAAAAATGCAGACCAGGATTTCTGCACTAATTAAAATGATTTCAGAAGTGCAAGCTGGCATTCATCTCTTCAGACAGGTGAATTTAGTACCTGTCACATCCTACCACCCCTAGGAAAAGAAAATACACACAGTGATTCACGTGTTGAATTGTGAGACCCAGGTTCAGCAAATGACCTGGGCGTTATTTTTAATTTGCTTTTAAGCCTGGACTTAAATGTTTTTCTGAACATATATACTTATCTATAAGCTTAAAACTAAATAGAAGCTTAAATATTCTGTTGAATGGGGTTAGATTTCACAAACATGCTGGTGTGGTCAGTGGGAGATTGGTGATCTACACTTACCCTTTGGGGTGGTCTGTGAGATGTTCTGTCAGAAATGCAGCTACTGGTTTTCCTTGGGTAGCGTTGTGGGTTTGTGTGTGTGTGGATGTGTTCATCGTCTAAGAGGAAAGAATGGATGTTCTGGTACAATCCATTTTAAATGGACTGGATAATGCTGTCTCTGCTTTTGCTTTCTGACACCTTTTGTTAATAGCTTCTGCTTAGTTGTATCTATCTCGGCCACATTTTAATAGGGCAGGCTGAAACTCTTCCTGATGAAAGGGTTTTTTTTCAGTTTGGAGTTTCGAGTTTTTGCATTTTTAGGTAAATGCCCTCCTGTTTTTAAGAAAGTATAAAATATATAAATATAGAATATTTATAAACACATAAAAATAAGATTGCTATTTTGTTGAGAAGACTCGGGATATCTGCTCTGAAGTAGCATTGCAGAGGTTGACAGCAGGCTTATTCTGATCTAAAAACAATGTGCTATATGATGCTTCTATGAGAAAAATGACCAAACTTGGCAAAGATTCTGAAACGTATTTGATTTATGTGCATTTTACAGACTTAGAGGAGCACAACAGGTTTAAGTGCCTGAATGTTTCACCTGTACTAAGCATACTGCAGTTGAGAGCTGAGACAGACTTCATTGTGCTGGAGTGGCAAGAGGCACTGAATCTGAGGCAGAAAGGCTGCACTTCAGTCCTAGTGTTTCTTTGGAGTTTTGGCAGGGAAGAGACAAAAGCTTATTCTGGCTGAAAAGAGGGATTGTGCTGGTGTGGGGATAAATGGGGTAGATGAAGCATAAAAGTTGTGACAGTTATCTAGACTGTAAGCATGTGCGTGCCTATGTCTGTGGGAAGAAAAGACAGTCTCGAGCTGAATGGGAGAAGCCCTGAAATCAGACCAACTTGAAATAACTAAGGCAGATTCCTTTCCCATTTGTTGCAGATGAATGTTTTCACTTAAATCACTTGCCACAAGGAGGGACAGGTAGTACCATAAGAACACTGCCCCTTATAAAATTTTTAAGTGACTTGTTGCAGAGCCCTAGTTAAGACTCCTTGTTGCAAAAAGAGTGGGATGCACCTCATGCAGATGAAATCAGCAATACAGTTTAAGAAAGATTAATGATTTAATAATGTTAGGTAGATTTTATAAAGTATTGCTAGGAATCAACAAAGATTAATCAATATTCTGTTTGATAACAAGGTCACTACATTACTTACTATGAGGCAAAATGATCAAAGAAAATGCAATAGAATGACAGTATTTATGCAATTAAAAGAAAGCCAAGTAAATGTATATATATGATTTGAGACTGAGATAAGGTCATTTTCACAGGGATTTCACGGGATTGAGAGTGGGGAGGGGGTAAGGGTGACCCTCCTGTGAGCTACCAGGGTTTCAGAATGGAAACTTGCTTTCTAAACTCAAGAGAGGAGTCTAGGTGTGGCTAAATCTGGTCTTAGACCCCTGGCCAATGGTTTATGACTAAGAATATTGGGGAGACTGGGAATCTTAGAAGTATAAAGGAAGATCCTCCCATTCATTCACGAGTTTCTAAATAGACCCCCTTTCCCTCCAAGCTCCTTTGGAGAATAAGGTTAGATCTACCCCTGATCCCAGACATGGTCAACTGTTTATGTCTAAAGAAATGGGGAAATAAAGTAAGGAATGCAATCTCATTAAGTTACCAGAGTTTCAGAATGGATCCCCTTGCTTTCTAAGCCCCTTCTGAGAGAGGAGCCTAAGTGCATCTAGATCCAGTCTTAGACCCAGCCAGCAGTTTATGTCTAAGGATCTTTGGGTATTGAGACCTTAGTAAAGTGCTTGTGTAACACAGTACTTGAGGTAAATGATAGCATCAATTCTAATACATTAACACTGATAGGGTAGTTTGTAAACTAATAATGCAGAATCAAAAGAAACAATCTATTATGGTAAACAGGGGTGATTCACTTAAAATCCAACAAAATTACTATGCAGAAACAAATCACCCATACACACTCACATATACATGGCTGCATACAGTTGTAGAGGCTAACCTATGAATAAGATGGTATTATTCTGAAGATTAAAGTAAATTTGGGTACCTCAGGATCACAAGGATCTTTCGCCAAAAACAATCCTGTAGATTGTAAACTCTCATGCCTCCTTTTGTCACCTTATTATAAGCAGAGAGTGATTCCCTTTGTTGGTCTTCACCAGACGGATGGTAGTTCTTCCTCATTGGTCTTTACAGATGGACAGCGATTCTTCCTTGTCAGCTTTACTAGCGTATGGTCAGAGTCTCACCTGAGAGACAACCTGGCTCAGGGGGAGATACGAGACTCAGCCTGATGAGATCCCAGAGAGTTGAGCTCTAATGGGCCTCACTTAGGATCAGCATTTATAGGATTGCAGGATGACTGATCAGTACTAGACTAGTACTTTTCCACTTCTGGAATCTTGTCAGGAAATTGGCTTTCCCCATGGGGCTGTGGTCTCTCCTTGGCCCCTGTCCAGAGTATTCATGAGTTATGGATGTAGTTGGTGGGGTGCCCAACAATTCCATCTCACTGACTCCATCTCCAAGTGCTGTGAGGAAATTGTTTTGGTTCGAAGTGGGTGCACAGGGTCAGGATGCACCAGGCACCAGGGCCTACCAAGCTTTCCCAGTCTCTTGTGCTTGTCAGGCTCCAACAGTGCCAAACAAAGGACAATGGTACTGGCTTCACGATACAGCCTAGGATAGGCCTGCACCAACACACCAGTTTGCAAACATTCCATAACAATATACGGGATATGAGGTTTTAAAAGCAGCATTTATCAGAGTAACAGAGAAAAGGCTGTTTTTAAAGTCCCTCAGCTGTGATGATTGTGCTCCATTAGCAAGACTCTGAGTTCAGTCTAGAAGTGGGAAGGAAAGTTTGGTTATGCTTTCTTTTTATGTATGTTGCAGAAATATTTGCTCATACATTTATTTTATTGCTGTCTATTAAAGATCATTTCATTTAATTGAACTTCCAAAGCTTTATGGACATTTTTCTTTGCCTTTGTTGCTCCCTTGACAGATTTATTTTTCACTTTCCTCCTGCCATTTTTCTACTCTCAGGAAGATGCGGGACCCTCAAAGCTAAAAATTGTTGCCACAGAGCGAAACAATTTTATTTTTTTGTGGTCTGTTCTCAGTGTTTGATCTTAGTTTAATGTCAGAATAATGTGATCCAGAGTCCTACTAAAGAATCTAATTATCTCCCTGCCTTTTTCTCTGATAGCAACATGAACTTGCAGTGATTCTTTCCTTTCCATCTGCAAAGGCATTTTGCATGTACCAGTAGAGAATAGAGGTTCAAAGTCATGGGCCATTCTGAGGTGTTGACTTTTGCGTGGGGTTCCTTACCTACACAGAGTTACAAACTGGTGTCCATCTGACATCTTAGTATGTATTAGTTCTATGCTGGACTAGGGCTAGATTTCTGATTTTAATTGAAAGGTTTTATAAATATTAGATTCTAAAATAGGCTTTGATTTTATTTTATTTTTAATTTTTTTATTAGTCTCTTCAAGCTGATGTTTGACATGCACTTTATCAGCTAACCAGAAACACAGCTACTGCCTCTTTTGTTTTGTTTGTTTGTTTGTTTTGCTTCTCTCCAGTTGAGTAGATTTCGACAGGAATTGCTGCAGTAAGACCACCATAGAAATCAAACTAGCTGTTCAAAATTCCAGGAATTTAACCCTAATTTATATTTTCTGTTTTAGAAGGGATGAGATTGGGGAACCACTGCTGCAAAACACATTTGTTGTTTCTACTCTTGGTGGTGGCTTTGCAGAACAGAAGAGTTGTTCTGGCTCTCTAAGCACCTGGCACCAGACCATGGAGAGTTTGATGGCACTGCATTTATCAAGGGGGAGAAACTCATTGCTGTTTCTCGCTGTTCCCAGTTGGCAGATTGCAAAATAGGAGGGAACTTTGCTGTTGGCACTGGAGAGCTTACAGCTTGTGTGAATGTTATCCTAGGTTTTGCTTGCAGTGAGAAAGTCCTCTTTTAATCATGAAGGGCAAATTCTTGGAAACAGCACTGCTTTTTAATCATTGTAGCCAGAAATAATGGTTGGGCTTGTACCCTGATTTAACAAAGAAATCCAACTACAAAATAATAAACCCCCACAATAATCTTTATGAAGAACTTTTAATATTGGTGAAATACATTTGTACTAGTTGTGTAGCTAATTTGGATAAACTTTTGCATTTTATTTTCATAACATATTCGTACTAGTGTTAAAGTAATATTACAGTATCGAAGAGAATTTTTCTGTCTGTTCTGGTGACTTATGCTGTACTCTTAAGACATTTCTTGTTTGAAAGCAGGTGTCTCCTTTTTGTGGATCTGACTTGCAGGAATTATACTAAAGATTAAGAACACTGTTGTGCTAGAAATGCATCACAAGTTTTATTGTTATGCATTTCTATCACTAGCACTGTTGTTTTAGAAACACCATTGGCTATAATTTTAATTCATTTTGCAAGAAAAGTTCCTTAGTAACAGACACCATTAAGTTGAATGGGAAGAGAAAATTTGTATGAGTGGAACATTTTACTGTGGTGGTTGGAGGCCATTTTGGGCTTAGGGACCATGAAGTGATTAAATTCTTGATCCTTACTGAAGTAAGGAGAGGAGTCAGCAAAACCTCCACCACGGACTTCTGGAGGGCAGACTTTGGCCTGTTCAAGACAATGGTTGAGAGTGTGCCTTGGGAGACAGTCCTGAAGGACAAAGAGGTCCAGGAAGGCTGGACGATATCCAAGAAAGAAATCTTAAAAGCACAGGAGCAGCTGTCCCCATGCACCATAAGATGAAATGACAGGGAAGAGACCAGCCTGGCTGAACAGGTTGCTGTTGCAGGGACTCGGGAGTTCACCTCTTTTGGAAGAAGGGGCAATCACCTCAGGATGAGTACAGGGGTCTCGTTAGGTCATGCAGAGAAGAAATGAGGAAGGCAAAAGCGCAGCTGGAGCTCAAT
>JANHGN010004376.1:10975-32009 GCA_024605025.1 Megaceryle maxima | reverse complement strand
TTTTTTCCTATGATAGTGTCATATAGGCATAAACAATTGAAAAAAACAACCTGTAATCCTTGATCTGATGTTATAGTTACCTTTCCAATATGAAAATCACTAGATTTTACATCAGATCACAATTCTTAAGTGTCTTAGGAGTTTTGGTTCAGTTTTTATTCATTAATTTAATTTCAGTCCCTAACACACAGTATAATTCCAAGCAAACTGTGTTACCCACCTAATCTATATGAAACCTAAAGGCCCTCTATATAACTTCTGAAACTTGTCACATCTCTTCAAAGCTTTAGTAAATCAGTCATTAATATGTAAGCTATGGTACCCAAAGATGTCATAAGTATCTTCTCAGTGCATCTTAGCTTTTCTGTCTCCCCAGGAAACACTGATTCTAGTTCTGGACCCACCACTACTCTCCTCTTATCTCTGAATCCCCTCAGGTTAGAAGTTTTGTACATAAAACTGCATTCACATGAGACTGGTGAAGTCTATAACTATTTCAAGCCCTGATCAGTGAAGTCTCTTGGCTATAAGTTCACATCCCCCTCTGTACACTGTAGGAAGAAGATACAGCATTGCATTAATTATTTTTTCCTGAATTAGGAAACTTCTAATTAAATGAGAAATTGATTACTTGATTACTTTTAATTGTTAAAACTCCTAAGTTCTTAAGGTCTTTAAGTTTTGCTGAGTGCATTGCTGACATGATAGGTCTGTTCATGTTTGGTTCAAGACATAGGTTAAAAGATAACTATATGAATATGATACTGATAAAAGACAAATGAAGTATATTACTCCTCGGGGAGTAATAAAACATAACAAAAAGCCTTCTTTTATTTAAACCTACATAATTTCTCTACAGAGGACTTTCTGGTAAACACTTTGGGAAGAGGGTCATAGAACAACTAGCCTTTTAACTAATACTATTTAATGTCATTGTTAACAAAGAATCCTTGATCTTATAATTACTTTAAATTAGGACAGATAATTCGATTTAAATTCACTGACTTGAATGAACAATTTTAATCATTATTTAAACCAGTAACCTGAAAAACTTGATTTAAAAAATACTTTATTTTTTTCTTTTTTTTCTATTTAGCAATTTCTCTAAAGAAAGACTAAGTAATTGTTTTCTATAATTTTCTGGTTTTAATTGCCTTTTAGGATAAACAGTACCTATATATATTTAAAAATAACAAAGTTATTACGCAAAGAGGGTTATTATCTTTAGTTACTGTTCTGAAGTGATTGTTTCTGATCACTGTGTCCTTGAAGACTTTGAAAACTAAAATATCTTGGTATTTCACATATAGAGTTTTTTAATACACTGGAAAACTCTTCTTGCTTTCTCAGGTGAAATTTTCTTCTCTGGTTACTGAATATAACTAGTTCAAAAACTGAAAAAAAAAAAAAAAAAAAGCCACTTGCACGCGCAAAGATACTAGATAGCAAAAGCTAGTTCAGCACATAATGCAACTACACTACATTACTGACAGTTAGGTCACATTTAGATACTGGCCATTCTTAATTATATAAATACTTGAAAATTATTTTTTGTTCATCTAGGAAGACATCATTATTATGAGATAGCTATCCAGACCTCAAGTTTCATGGAGCTGCAGAACCTGGAAGGCCCTGCACCTGAAGGCAGTGGTGGATGTCATAGCTGCTGGTGTTTACAGCTAGAATAACTCTTCAAACAAGTAGTTATGGTACAAGAGGAGCCCAACAGGCAGCACAGCATCTTGGGATGTGAGCAGAAGATTGATACTGATATTGCTCACTGTCCCAGGCTGAGTAACAGCTCTGCCTTAGGGCTCTGCAAGGGGAAATTAAGCTTGAACTGAACCTCAGGCTGACTAAAATAACTAACCCATGAGAAGAAGGAGGCTGGACCCTTGTCTCTGCTTGGGGCAGAAGGAAGAACCTTCCTTCCACTGAAGTACCCCTGCTTAACAGATATGATGCTCTTAGGGTGGAGAATGAAGAATACATGAGTAACAAACAGGATCCAGAGGAAGCTAACCACTCAAAGTTTATCTAGATAGTCAACCACATGAGAACAACACTGAGAGCCACTGAAGCACCTATGTATTGTCCACAGAACATCTCTAGAGAATTTTGCTACCTACCTGGAGCTCACTTTCAAAACATCACAGTAGCTGCTGAACCTGGTGAACCTTACAGATTATCATGCATTCCTACTATTCCATGTAAGGTCCAATGATTCTGCAATGAGGCAACTTAGAACCACTAAAAGATTCTGTATGTCCCTTGTTAAAAAGATCTGGAGCACAGATGGTACTTTTCTTTAGTCTCTCAGACAGAGGAATTACCTTAGGAAGAAAGAAACAGACTGTACAAGTGACTGACTGCCTGGGTGTGTGGCTGGTGCTGTAGTCCAGATTTTAGCTTCTGTGATCATGTCCTTGAGAAACTGGTCTGTTGGGAGCTGATGAGATTTGCCTGACCAAGTAGCACCAGATGATCTTTGCCAATAAACTGGTCAGATTTAGGTGGAGAGCTTTCATCTACATTTAGGAGGGGAAGTGGGATGGAGTTTTGAGCAGACAGGGTCTCCTCTTTAGGATCCACTAAGGAAACAACTGTGAAGTGTCTCAAAAGAATTAGGGTGTATTCCTTTAAAAAGGTGACATTGTGAATAGCCCGGCTGAAGTGCCTCTACACAAGTGCCTCTACAGCATGGTTAATGCAGAAGGAGCTAGAAGCCATCATGCAGCTAGAAATCTATGATCTAATCGCTAGCACTGAAATGTGATGGGACTGAAGCATTGCATGATGGGAGCACTTCCATCAAGGGTGATAAACTCTTCAGGAGGGACAGCCAAGGATAGAGGGTCAGGGCCTGACTGATCTATTACCTTCTGTGATTAAGTGACTGCATTGGTGGACAAGGGAAGAGCTACGAATGTCATCTACCTAGACTTCTGTAAGGCCATGATATTGTCCCCCACATCCTTGTTGCTAAGTTGGAGACATATGAATTTAACGGATGGACTGATAGATGGATATGGAAGTGGCCTGGTGGCTGTGTGCAGTTATAGTCAGTGGTTCAATGTCCAGTGGAAAACATTAACAACTATTGTCCCTCAAGGGTACAAACTGGGACCAGTAGTATTTAATATCTTCATCAACAACATAATGAGATTTGAGTGCACACTGAGAAAGTTTGCTTGGTCCCTTCTAACCTCTGCCATTCTGTGTTTCTGTGCTTGCTATGAAATATCTTCATAGTAATCTTCACATAATCTTCACAGTAGTGAAAATTACATGTGTATACATATATTCACACATACACAATTATATAAATTAAGTGCTAGAAAGAACATAAAAGTATATATGAAATATTTTTCACTAACTTCCAAATATAGAAGTATTTTATAAGGGCAGCAAATCCCGATAAAGCAAATACACTGTTGTTAGCTCCTAGCTAATATGCAATAGATCATAGAAATGTCTGGGTTGGAAGGGACCTCTAGAGGTCATCTAGTCCAACCCCCCTGCTGAGAGCAGGGCCATCTTCAACTAGAGCAGGTTTCTCAGAGCCTCCTCAAGCCTCACCTTGAATGTCTTCAGGGATGGGGCCTCAACCACCTCTCTGGGCAACCTGTTCCAGTGTTCTACAATCCTCACAGTAAAGAACTTACATCTAATCTAAATCTACTCTTTTCTAATTTAAAACCATTTCCCCATTGCCCCCTTTGTAAAATGTCCCTCTTCAGTCTTTTTGTAAGATCCCTTCAGGTACTGTAAGGTGGCTATAAGGTCTCCCTGGAGCCTTCTCTTCTCCAGGCTGAACAATCCCAGCTCCCTCAGCCTGTCCTCATAGGAGAGGTGCTCCAGCCCCCTCATCAGCCTTGTGGCCCTGCTCTGGACCCACTTCATCAGGTCCATGTCCTTCCTGTGCTGAGGGCTCCAGAGCTAGATGAAGTATTCTAGGTGAGGTCTTACCAGAGCAGAGTGGCAGAATCACCTCTCTCCATCTGCTGGTCACACTTCATTTGATGCAGCCCAGGATGCGATTGGCTTTCGGGGCTACAAGCACACACTGTCTGCTCATGTTCAGCTTCTTCTCTACCAGCGACCCCAAGTCCTTTTCTCCAGGACTGTTCTCTATTCCCTCTTCCCCAAGCTTGTATTGATAGTGGGGATTGTTCCAGCCCAGGTGCAGGACCCTATACTTGCTCTTGTTGAATCTCATGAGCTTCACCTGGACCCACCTCTCCAGCTTGTCTAGATTAATATCTTAAGTTTGTACATAGCTTTAAAAACCTCTAAATAGAGTCTCATCTGTATATTTTGATGTCACTAGAGCTCAAGAAAGGGTAAAATGATCTCGTGTTTCCTACTTCTTTTTTGTCATGTTTGAAGTAACAAGACATATTCATGTAGCTTAGAAGCATAACTAAGTCACTTTCCCTGCAAAATCACTTTCTTCTGACTTAACCCACACACATCCAAACACACACAGAGTCTGGGTCAGTAGAGAGAAATACTGGTTCTCAGTTAGCACTAGTATGCTGTAGAGGGTGATCCAGTCCTTTTGCTTAGTGGGTGCTGTTCTTTTCGTATACAGATCAAAGAGGAAAGGGTTTTGTCCCCTCTGCTCATTTAGCAGCCCATCATTTCTCCCTAACCTGATGCCAGTGCTTTACTCTTGATAGAACCCAATGTCTCTATGACAAATTCTGATGGGACTACCTGCACAGGAAGTGGAAGGTGTGAATTCCAGATTGTGTCCCATTTCATGCATCCAAAGGTGTATCTAATAGACCGTGGAATACATTTCTGGAGAATTTTCTAATTCCAGCCTGTTAAAAATGGCCCATGATACAGTCAGATACAAGGTGAGTAGGTAAGTGCTTGACAGTTCATTTTTTTAACTTAAGACTATATATCCATGGATTCTGGTTTCTGCTGCTAAGATATATTTAAATTTTTACTGTGGCTGTCATTCTTATTGCTATTAAGAAAATTGATAAGCCAATGTAAAGAGCTTTCCAGAGGCAGAGATATGGGCTTTCCAGTTTGGCTCCTCAGTGCTTCATGTTTGTGTCTTAGGCAGCCTGAATTACATCAATAGAATATAAAGACCAAAGGGCAAGGTCAGCTGCTGAGCAGTGGGGAAACCTATAGACTTTGAGAAATTACTTCTAGGACTGAGTAACAAGCCTTGGATTCTGCAACCTGGCACCTGCCATAAGTACTAAATTAATTGAAAAGGAAACCCCTTGGAGTTGTTATAGAGGCATAAAAGCTGGTATTACAGAGTGGTGAATCAAGCAGTAGCCTTTATGAATAGATACCGCAGTGTTTTACAATAATGATCAAAGGCACTATAGCTTGTAATGCTATTACTGGACTCTTTATGGATAAGAAGCATTTTTCTACTAAGGATTATTATAGTTCTGTATCAACAAGGCTTAGTTGTAAGGGGCCCTCTGTAAAAGACTGGTGTTAACTAAAATACCAATATTTTATTCTGCACTACCTTTGCTGTAAGGCCAATGTCTCCATTCATTTACCTTTATTAAATTTGGGTAGATGGAACTGTAGGGCCAGATCCAAGAAAGAGGATATGAGTGAGCTTGAGTTTTAATGCTGGAAATTGTGATCTAGAGAATCCCTTCTGAGATTTTACTTGAAAGTATTTGTTGTCAAAATTTGCTAGGTGTCATTCCAATTAGTTCTCTGGGATTCATGAATTCTTCTATAAAGGCACATGTATAAGGAACCTGATTTTGATACCTATTGTGTGTCACAGTTTAGGGTCAGGGCAGCCCTTCAGACCTATAACAGACACTCTCCGTTAACCCCCCTTCTTTCCCAAAGGGGAAGAGTAAGGGAATAAGGGAGAGAGTTAGCAATTAGAGTATGAAACTAGAACAGCTTTATTGAAAATTAAAATAATAATAATAAAAATAGAATATATACAAAACCAGCATCAAACCCAACCTCCCTGATGACAATTATGTCACTGTCACCACTGGTGCTGTGGAGCAGGCACTGGGAGGAAAATTGGAAGATGACTCAAGCCAAGCCGAGCAAAAGCCGTCAAAGAGGGTTATACCCTTCTGATCCCTCATCTTTATACCAAATATGATGTATATGGGCTGGAATACTTCATTGGTCAGTTTAGGGTCACCTGTCCTGGCTGCTTCTCCCTGCAGATGCAGCCTTTTACTTTCTGCACCCTCCAGTGAGGGTGCAGAAAGATCCAGCAGTAGCCTTGGTCTGCACACTAATGCTTGGTACTAACTCTAAACATGGGGTGTTATCAATGCTAGAAGCAGACACTGTGAAAACTCACTGCTAATTTCAGAAAGTGCAGTTAGAAGAGCCTGAGCTGAAAAGTAAAATCACTGAACAGCATTAGTTCTGTTCTCAAACCAGGACAATGTATACATTTCTTAACTATGAGAACAGAGGTCTATGATCTATTTTTATGCCTGTTTTCATCCATTGAGTCTTAGTATAAAATGTATTTGGGGTTTTAGCAGATGCTCAGAAGCCTATCACCTACAATTTACAAATTGATGTATTTAACCCTATATTACTAAGCTCTTTATTGGATCTGGCCTTTATTAAATTCATAGCTTTAGCAATTACTGTGATCATATTAATCATTGAACTGGTAATATCATTTATTGTTGTATAAAGTACACACCATTCATATATTCCTTCTCTGAAATTTCTGTGGTTCAGGAGTATTTCTTCTACAGAGAACCATGTTAAAATTAACTAATATAAAGGAAGTTCTGATTTATTCATGGCATATAACCTTATGATTATGGCGATACACCAGGCTCCAAGTGGAGCCTGGAATTTTTTCCAATCTTCTTAAATAATTGAAAAACTTCTTAATTCAAGACTTTTCTGATAATATTGCAGTGAGACATGTCATTTATAAGATAGCCAGCTGCACATTTGGCAACATCCTACATACAGAGTAAATATATAATGTATAGAAGACTTCTGGAATTCTGCTGCCAACAAGGAATTTGACAGGTAAGCAATACTATATTAATTGCAGAAAACCTATTTTAAAATCTGTTTAATTGCCACAAGGGGAATAAGCCACAAGGATTCAAAAGGGTATTACAAGCTGACTTATTTTGAAGCTTTAACAGTTTCAGGCAAGAAGTCCATTTTTGGATTCCCATCCATCTCATTGTTATTCCTTTGACTGATGCTTCCCTGTTGGTTGTACTACTACTAGGAATTTCTGCTGAAGCATGTATAGGCTCATTTCTGTTGTCAGGATTAAGAAGACTATACTTAATCTAGACGAACCAATGAATAGAAGAAGGTAATAATATCCTGTTTCCCTCATCTTTCCCCATCCTCAGATTCATGCAATTAGCACCTTTATAACTTATTTATAGCCCAGGAAAACACAGTAAAATAAAATATAAAATATAACACAATAAAAACTTCCTGAGCTCACTTTATTAAATTCTTATGGCCATGGTGCTCATATTTCAATGCAATATGTGTTTTCTATGCTACACATACCATGAAATATGAGCAGTATACAAGCTTAAGACATTTTTAGCATTACTTTGAAAAGATTTTACCAGTGCTCTTAGATGTAAATTAACCTTTTTATTATACGTGTGGGTTCTTTACATTTATTTTTTTTAATTCCTGTATTAGGTGAAGGTTCAAATGAATTTCACTAAATGTATTGAATTGCACTGAAATCAATACACATTTTTGCTAAGAAATTATGTAAAATTTGTCTAATATTGTATCTTACCACAGGACTTCAATACTGAGAAATGCCCGTGATAAAGCAGTTTTCTAAATCCATTAAGACATTGAAGTAACTTTCAGTTTGTAAACCCATATGATATGAATTACACAGATCTCTGACATTAGAGGGCTCTCTCATAACAGGTGACATGAGAAAAGTCAAATCTCTTTATCCAGCTCAAGTTAATTTGAAGTGCAAAAATACTGGGATACTGATTTCTGTATTGCTTGTAAGTCTTGCTAGTTCATTTCAGTGAGATGGAAAATGTATCTTAAATTTCCATGGTAATCAACACAAATTTTCTATCCTTTAGCTTTCTCTGTTCAAATAAATTAGGAAGCCTTATTTTGCCAGGTACCCTCAAATAAAATGAAATGGTGACAGGGATTCTAATGCACAGTACCGGGCTTAATAAAACTTGAAACTCTTCAAATTAAACCTTTAGCAAGGTGCTTGATATTGCCATCCATGGACACATCCTAGAACCTCATTTTACTGCCCCCAGATGATGATGTTGTCTGAACAGCTCATATAGAAAATGTGTGACTCAGACATAGAAATATATTTTCCTATCATGGAACTCCATTCAAATATTAGAAATTATTAAAATATTTTATCTTGGAAAGATATCATGACAACATATAGGTATGTTCAAACTGAGGGATGTTCCTCAGAAAATATTTTTCATCCTCTCCCATGTTAATAAACATTTCCTCTACCTCTATTTAAATGAAAGTATTATTTTAATTTTTCTTATGACATAGATTTCTTACTATTCTTACATAACAAAATAGATAGTAAAAAGATGTTAGCATCACTGAAGCATCAAAAAGAAAGATACTATTAAAGAAAAGTTAATTCAGGTGGGTGGTGAACAGTATATAGATACTAGACATAGCTTACTTAAGAAACACATTAATTTTTTTATTTATTTACTTTATTTTTTAACCTCAGTTCAATTTCAGCTTCAAAACTTCAGGAACCATGCTCACTATGATTCTTAAATACTAAGATTTCAAAGGCAGAAATATAAATCAACATGAAACCCATAAGTAAATATCCCTAAGAAAGAAAAACATAAAATTGAGCATATTCAAAATGCCTTCATTTTCAAGAATCATGAAATCATAGAATTGTTTTGGGTGGAAGAGACTTCTAAGGTCATCAAGTCCAACCATTAACCTATCATTGCCAAGTCACCACTAAACCATGTCCCTCAGCACCACAGCTAGACATCTTCTAAATCACTCCTGGGATGGTAATTCTACCAGTTCCCTGAGCAGCCTGTTCCAGTTCTTTACAACCATGTCAGAACATAAATTTTTCCCTAACATCCAATGTAAACCTCCCATGGCACCAGTACAGGTAATTTCCTCTTGTCCTATCATTTGTTACTTGAGAGAAGAGACTGACACCTACCTTGCTACAGCCTCCTTTCAGGTAGTTGTAGAGAGCAAGCAGGTCTCCCCTCAGCCTCCTTTTCTCCAGGCTAAACAAGCCCAGATCCCTCAACCACTCCTTTTAAGATCAGTGCACTAGACAAGTGACCACCTTCATTGCTGTTCTTTGGATATGCTCCAGCACATCAAGTGGCTCATATTCAGATGACTGTTGACCAGTACTTACACCTCTATCCAAATCACAGTTTGCTGTGATTTACTTCAGGAGTTGTTGTGACCCAAGTGCAGGACCCAGCACTTGCTCATGTTGAAACTCATACTGTTGGCCTCAGCCTCTTCAGATCTCTCTGTAGAGCTTCTCTATCCTTAAGCAGATCAACACTTCCACCTTACTCAGTGTCATCTGCAAATTTACTGAGGGTGCCCTTGATCCCTCATCCAGAACATTGATGAAGCTATTAAAGAGAAAAGGCCCAAATACTGAGCCCTGGGAAACACCACTTGTGTGCCCCTCTATAAGAATATGCCTCTATTTTGTAGTTGTTTTTCAGTTTTACAACAGCCTCCTCTAACAATTTTCTATTTACATTAGAGAAGAAAATTGTTTTTTGAATGTTGGTTTTACAGTTATAAAATGTAAACAAAAGATTAGTGCTACAAAGATAAAAGTATTTACATGAGGTTGTTTTATAGTTGAGTTTTTACAGTCACATATTCTCTTTTTTTTCATTCTTATACTGTGATCTGAATTACTGCAAAGTAGTGCACAGATTTGCAGAAGGTATCTGTACTCACAGGAAAATGGAAAAACCAAACACTGACTCCTCAGAATTGTTTAGGTGAAAAAGAAAACTATGACAGAAAAAAAGTATCAAAACATAACTGAATATTTTTTTGAGCACATAGTTAATTTAAGTTATAGGATTTTCAATAAATACTTTGTATATACACGAAGTTATTCACACCATTTAACATTATATACTTAAATTTACAAGCTGTGTAAGTGGACTGAACTCCCTACATGATCTATGAAACCTGGAAAGGAAAAGTCATGGCTTGTGCACTAGCAGCTGATTTGTCCCATTAACAAGAACCTAATGCTTTGACTGCTGCTTAAATACAGGAAGTGTATAGTAGTTTGGGGAAACTTCCATTTTGCAACTTCCCTCTGCTGAAAAGGCCTGCAGTGATGACCTTTTTTATGGCTGTACTAGAGTAATCTCTATGCTAGAGCACATGAGAACACATAGTATAGTGGATAGAGAAAACAAATATAAGAAAAGTTGTTAGGATATCTAACTCCTCTTTGGCTTGGGAAGCTTCAGAAATAATTGCGTAGTACTGTTGTGGGATAAGGAGTATCTTGAGAGGACAAGTGAGAGTGTTAACCAGTGAATGTATTCAAAAGCAGGAATTGTTGAATAGTTTGGAAATGTAGACTACATCCCATATCTTCATTCTGATTTATTACTTTTGCCTACTCTTTACAGAAGATTGTGCTAGCCTTGTACTATAATGTTGACAGAAGGTTGAAGATGACTGCTTTTGAAAAGAGAGTGGTTAAGAAGATGTTCAGGTGCATAAGCGTGATGCCTAAGCAAACTATGTTTTCATTTGGGGATGGTAGATGAGCTGCTTTGGAGGATGAGGAAAGGTATGTCAGGATGTCTCAGATGGCATTGGCTAGCAAAATTTAGGCAATGGAAAATTTCCTTTTATGTCTGAAAGCTTTGGCCTTGGTGATTAAACTACATAAATCTATAGAGCAAATTGAAATATTTTGTATAACTGCAAGTTTAAGCTTGTCAGGTACCTCTGTGAAGCCAAAAGCCTTGATACAGTTTTGCAGCAAACAGAAAAAAAAATGGACAATAAGGCCTTTTCTACAATATCCTCTGATCTGACAATAAGTTTCTGAAAGAGATAAGGTAGGGAGAAATTCCTAAGGACTTGTTCTTAAAATTTCTGACATATATCCTTTTCAGACTCATAGTAGGATGGTGATAGAGATATTCAATAAAATAAGAAACACAGTAGAGTATACTGCAGTAACATAGCCCAGAAACAGGAATTGGTTGTTAGATGGCTGATGTACGCTTATGCTTATGAATAGTGCTCCCTCTTTCTCCTTGTTGGCCACTTGTACATTTAATAGAAGTTATTTTGCAGCATCATGTTCACATATTTAAAATTGTCATTGCTTATTATTAGCTCTATTGACTATATGCTGCCACTTGCATTCAGGTTTTTAGTTTCCACTGATGTTTTTTACTATTATCCATTAACAAGTGCAAGTAGCACTCCTCCTCTGCCTTCAACAGCCTGAACTTTACTAGGTCAGAGCATCAGGGTTTTGTAAGAAAACAGTCTGGGGGTTTTATAAACCAAATAAACTCAAGTTGTTCAATAAAATATTTAAAATGTAAGTACTGTACCACTAGTGTCATTAGGACCTCAGATGTGCAGCACTGTGGCTATCCCATTTCTAATACAATATGAAATTATAGATGTTTCTACATAATATTGATTTATGAGACCTAGCAATAAAATAACATATGCAGATGGTTTCTAGAATGCACTTGGAGCACATCAGAAAGATTCTCACAGTAAGTGGCACCTTTGCATAGTGGGATAAACTCCAGAGACAAGTGTGCTACATTAGTATCAGTGTCAAGCTGACATTTCAGGGTCAGTAAATAAATACCCTAAAGCCCAAGTGTTTATTTTTGAGAAATTTCATATATAATGACCTTGGCTTTACATTGGTTTTTAGGTATACATATGACCTCTATCCAAATCACAGTTTGCTGTGATTTACTTCAGGAATATTTTTCCTGCACTATTAGAATTAATTAATCAAAGCTTGATACAGTGCTTTTTCTTTCCCATTTATGCTTTTATTCTTTCTCATGTGTTGATTAAATAGAGTAAGGACTTTGAATTATTAAAGCGCATGCACCCACACATATGTAGACACATATATATTCATACATATATAGAATGCATTTCCCTGATCTCCTATTTATAACCATATGATACATAAAAATGGGTCAAAGTAAAGAAAAATCCAGTTCACTATCAAACCAGTTGGTAATTGTTCATATGTGCCTGGCTAGGTTACTTTCCTGCTTACTCTTCAGGGTGAAAACAACTATGCAAAGAGATTGTTACAGAATTTATTCCAGCAGATTTGCCATGAAACATGTTTGGCCATAGAAGGTACAGGGACTTAGTCAACAAACCTTACAGATGTACAGATTATTTTCTTGTTTGTCTTTATCCTTGCAAGTATAGTTTTCCACTCCTTTTGGAAAGCAGAACACGTCAGTATGAGAAGTAGTCCCTTCTTTGGAACACTGTAACATAAAACAAGACATACAGATGGGCAATCCCCAGCCTTATGAAATTAACAAGAGTATGTGCCAGAGTCTCCACTTGGGATGGGGTTATTCCAATTATACATACACATTGGGGGATGAAAGATTGGAGAACAGCCCATGGAAAGAGATCTTGGGGTTTGGGTTGATGGCAAGTTGAACATTAATCAACAGTGTGTCCTGGCAGCAAAAAGGGCCAACCATATCCTTAGGGTGCAACAAGCACAGCATAGCTAGCTGGTCAAGGGAGGTGATTATCCCACTCTACACTGTACTGATGTGACCACACCTTAAGCACTCCATGCAGTTTGGGGCACTTAAATATGAGAAAGGCATCAAACTATTAGAGTGTGTCTACAGGAAGGTGACCAAGATGGTCAAAGGCCTTGAGGTCAAGACTTACAAGACATGGCTGAGGTCACTTGGTTTGTTCAGCTTGGAGAAGAGAAGGCTGAGGGGTGACCTCATTTCAGTCTACAGCTTTCTCAAGAGGGACAGCAGAGGGACAGGCTCTGATCTCCTCTCTCTGGTGAGTAGCAGTAGGATACAAGGAAATGAAATTAACTGCATCAGGGGATGTTCAGATTGGACATTAGGAAAAGGTTCTTTACTGAGAGGGTGGTCAGCCACTGGACCAAGCTTCTCAGGGAAGTGGCTATGGCACTAAGCCTGTCAGAGTTCAAGGAGAATCTGGACAATGCTCTTAGTCATATGGTTTAGTTTTGGTTAGTCTTGTGAGGAGCAAGGAGTAGGACTCAGTGAACCTTATGGGTTCCTTTCAGCTTGAGATATTCTGTGATTCTATTCTATGATTCTGAGTTATTGATAATGTAGTTTTCAATATGAAATGAAAGAACTAAAATCTTGCAGCTGTTACTATGATCAGGAAATGCAATGGCAGCTGCTCGGTACTGCATTTGTTATTTAATAGCAACCTTAAAAGATATGTTTTCATGATGATTGGGTAGGGTCTAGGTGAGGCGGGAGTTCGCAGATGATGATTATTAATTATTCATGGGTATCTGGCTGTTACTCATTTCATCTCTATACTGTGATTGAGAAAGTAGGTTTCCAATCTGAGTAGGGTTCTTTGTATTTTTTAAAGCTGTTGTTAAAACTGGTATTGACTGCTAACATAGAAAACATACTACTGCTTGTGAAAAGACAGACCACTCTTGTTATTAAGTGGATATCTTTCTTCACAGAACAGAATGCATTGCATAACACAAACATTAGCAGTTACAGATATTCTATACACTGTCTATGAGAGACATAGACAGGTCTGGTTATGAAGAACATGTTTGTCATGTATTATATATCATTAAATCATAGACATAGATCTGGACCTATGCCCTCTGTTGCTTTTGCATCAGATTAAAGCTGCACTGTGTAGACGTCCCCCAAATGTACCTGTACGTGGAATAGGAAGAGGGCTGTTTAGACACTGCATTTCTCTGGTAACATTTAAGCCCCCTGAAAGACTTCAGTAATGGGTACAAGAGAGAGTAGTCCTAATGCAACTGTAAAGTATCCTAGAAACATTTAGCTCAATGGATTTATTCAATGAGACATAGAAATGAGAGAATGTAGCCTCTGTGGTATACACAGGGACCCTGTCTCCTGTACTGAGAGCAGTACAGCTGTTACTGTTGCGTCAGCCAGGGATAGAAACAAGTTCCTAAGTAGCTTTCTTCTGGCTTGATGGTTTCTATACTATTTTCCATTTTACAACACAAAATATGCCATATGAATTTGTACTGCATCATAAAATGTGCAAATCTAACCTCTAGGCTGAAACCCTGGTCCTTTACAATCTGTGGGTAGTTTCCCAGCTAATCTGCAATTTCATTTTGATATCTGTTTACAACCTGACCTTTATGTTACATAGAAACATAGAAATGTCTGGGTTGGAAGGGACCTCTAGAGGTCATCTAGTCCAACCTCCCTGCTGAAAACAGGGACATCTTCAACTAGAGCAGGTTGCTCAGAGCATTGTCAAGCCCCACCTTGAATGTCTCCAAGGATGGGGCCTCAACCACCTCCCTGGGAAACCTGTTCCAGTGCTCCACCACTCTTCTGGTAAAGAACTTCATCTTATTTCTAATCTAAATCCACTCCTTTCTAATTTAAAACCATTACCCCTCGTCCTTTCACTACAGGCCTTTGTAAACAGGCCCTCTCCAGTCTTTTTATAAGCTCCCTTCAGGTACTGGAAGGTGGCTATTAGGTCTCCCCAGAGCCTTCTCTTTTCCAGGCTGAACAATCCCAGCTCCCTCAGCCTGTCTTCATAGGATAGCTGTTCCAGTCCCCTGATCATCCTTGTGGCCCTGCTCTGGACCTGGTCCATCAGGTCCATGTCCTTCCTGTGCTGAGGGCTCCAGAGCTGGATGCAGTATTCCAGGTGAAGTCTGACCAGAGCAGAGTAGAGCAGTGGAATCACCTGTTTTGATCTGCTGGCCACACTTCATTTGATGCAGCCCAGGATGCGATTGCCTTTCTGGGTTACAAGCACACACTGTCTGTTCATGTCCAGCTTCTCATCTATCAGCACTCCCAAGTCCTTTTCTGCAGGGCTGCTCTCTATTACCTCTTCTTAATTAACTCCTTGAAGAGCTGGAAGTTTGTCTCTCTGAAATTCAGAGTCCTGACTATGCTTCTTGACTGATTTGTGACCCTTAGTAGTGCAAATTCCACCACTGCATGGTCACTGCTGCCCAGGCTGCCTCCAGTCTTGAGATCCTTGACCAGCTCACCTGCATTGGTGACCAGTAGATCCAGTATTGCATTCCCTCGGGTAGGGCTGTCTAGTTCTTGTTGCAGGAAGTTATCACTAAGGCACTCCAGGAGCCTCCTTGACTGCCTACTGCTGGCTGTGTAACTTTTCCAGCAAATGTCGGGGTGATTGAAGTCCCCCAGCAGGACAAGAGACTGTGAGTGCGATACCTCTTGCAGCTGGAGTAGGAATGCTTTGTCACTAGTTTCCCCTTGATCAGGAGGCCTGTAGTAGACTCCAACAACAAGGTTCCCCTTGTTGCCTTGGTCCCTAATTCCTAACCATAAGCTTTCGACTGGCTCATGGCTATTCTTTAGGGAAATTTCCTAACAATCAATCCATGTCTTAACATAGAGGGCAATGCCTCCACCCCTCCTTCCTCTCCTGTCCCTTTTGGGTAGCTTCTAGCCCTCAATAGCCACACTCCAGTTGTAGGATTTGTCCCACCTGGTTTCAGTAATGGCCACTACGTCGTAGCCTTCCAGCAGCACAGCAGCTTCCAACTCTTCCTGTTTGTTGCCCATGCTACGTGCGTTTGTGTAGAGGCACTTCAGCTGGGCAGTCATCCATGTTCCCTTTCCAGAGAAGCACCCATTAATTCCCTTGAGGTGTTTCCCTGATGTTTCCCTATTGGCTGTTACTATCCCAGGAGCTCATGGCTCATCTGTGACAGATTTTGGCTGTGCTGCTGTTTCCCCAGCGTGCTGCATGGTAATGGGCAGAAGTTCCTTAGTCATGCCCCTTCCCTCCAGCCTTGATGTGTCATCCCTCCTCTTGTGAAATGAAGGCCTGATGGTATCATTATCCCCTTCCTCCTTCTCATCTGCTTGATCGTTCCCAATGTTATACTGTGGGTCCAAGCTCATTGATAGCTCTTGCATCTTCCCCTTCACATGGCTCATTGTCTCCTATTTCCCCTGCAATACCAGTGGAGCTGGTACCCTGCCCCACAAACATCCCAGGCTTATTTCCATAGAGCCTGTTTTTAGCCTTTTCCCCCTTCAAATCTAGTTTAAAGCTTGGTCAATGAGCCCAGCCAATTATTGTGATAAAAACCTTCTCCCCCTTTGAGAAAGACGCACCCCATCTGCTGCCAGCAGGCCTGGCCTCATGTAAATTGACCCCTGGTCAAAAACCACAAAGTTCTGCTGGTGGTACCAAGTACGAAGCCATGAATTAACCTGGATAGTCCTCCCCAGTCTTTCGGGGTAGCTTCCTGTGACTATGGGGATAGAGAAGAACGTGATCTGTGCTCCGACTCCCTGTTCAACAGGCATTTTTGCCTTTCTTTTCCTGGATTCATGGAGCATGGAATTTTTGAGTTGGAATTTAATTGATTTTAAGGATTCTGCTATTCCATACTTTGTTTTATCATGTTGGTTAATTTTTCAATGATTATTTTGAAAAACTTCTTTTTTAATTGCAACTTGTATTTTAAGTTATTACATGGTAGAAATTTTGGCTCTGTAAGACTGATAAAGACTAAAGAATTTTCAAGATGATAAAGTTACATATATTATGTATTTTTTCATATTTTTTTCCTTCCTATACATGCACACCCATAAAAATATCTCTAAGTATCTCTTAAAATAGTGTACCAGTTCTACTTAATTGTCACTGATGTGTTCTATACTTTTCAGCAATTGAGTCCAATCTAGGATAAAAGTTTTACAATGGGCATTTCTGTTCTATGTCAAATATGAGAGCCAAGAGCAGGTCTTGCATAGGTTCATCTAGCTGTTTTTGTTACTGTTGATACTTTTAAACATCAAAGGCTTCAATAAAAACATGAGCTCCCTGGATATCTGCTTTTTATTTGCTAAAGATATCTAATTCTCCATGTTATGAGTCTATCTGCTGTCTCAGTGATGGGTACTGGTGAATTGAATTGCAATATTTGGCTCTCAACTACCTTTTAAGCATTGGTAAATAGTTACTTCACAAAACCTCTCTTATTTATCCATCTTTTCAGATGGGAAAACACTTTTCTCAGAATTGATGACTACTTATTTTTCAGCTAAAGTAAATACAGATCTATATCTCTTTTCATTTGTGCAAAAAGCTGACACATTCTGTCACAACATAGCGTGAGTAAATGGGAAAGTGACAGCTTCCTGGCAAAATTTTAAAGAGATAAACATCTATTTTTGTTTAAACAGCTACTAAAAAAAAAAAAAAAAAAAAAAAAGATAGATGCTTTCCAAGCTAAAAGGCTGTGGAATATATGAGTCTTACAAAGTGGCAAATGAATCTACAAGTAATATCCTGATACTCAGAATACCCTTACTATTTTCATTGTATGTGTGTATTACCTAGAATGAAAAGTTAATCTACAAAGATTATTAGCATAGGTATGTGAAACAATACAGTGAGCACTGCTTTTTATTTTTTTTCAAAATAATAGATAACCAGATTAAAAAATATATATATTCTAAGCAGGAATGTATTTTGTGCTGCACTGGGTTTACGTGGCGAGGTTCTGGTAGTAGGGGAGGTGTGTACAGGGTTGGTTTCTGTGAGAACAGATCAGGAGATGCTCCCATGTTGGACAGAGCCAGCTTCAGCCTGCTCCAAAATGGACCTGTCACTGCCCAAAACTGACCCCAACAGTGACATGGGTATTGCCTCAGTGATAATATTTATGAAAGGGTAAAAAATGTAGCAGCTGTGAGAGAGAAATAAGGAAATGTAAGAGTAAAAACTCTGCAGACACCGAGGTCACTGAAGAAAGAGGGAGAGGAGGTTTTTCAGGTGCCAGAACGGAGATTTTCCTTCAGCTTGTGGAGAAGGCCATGGTGGAGTAGGTTGTTCCCTTGAAGCCCATGGAGGTCCACAGTGAAGCAGATACCCACCCTGTAGCTCATGGAGGACCCCACACCAGAGCAGGTGCATATGCCTCGAAGAAAGTCCACAGGAACAAGGTGCTGGCAAGAGCTGTGGTCAGTGGAAAGGAGGCCATGTAGGAGCAGGTTTACTGGTGTGAAATATAGCCTATGGGGGACCCATGTTGGACTAGTACATTCTTGAAGGACTCGACCCTCTGGAAAGGACCCACACTGGAGCAGTTTGTGAAAAACTGAAACTTGTGGGAAGGATTCATGTTGGAGTAGTTTGTGAAGGACTGTCTCCTGCAGAGAAGGGAGGGTAGAGAGAAGGTAGTTTTAGTTTTGTTTTTATTTATTGCTATCCTACTCTGTTATTGATTGGCAATAATTTAAATCAATCTTTGCCAAGCTGAATATGTTCTTTCACTACATATCTGACTTAGAGTTCAGAAATAGTAAGAAAAAAAAAAAAAAAAAGAGATTAATTAAAGGAAATCTCTTAAGGAAGAGAAATACATGTACAGAAAAAAAGAATGAGAATGTAGGACTGGGTAAAGGATGGGTTTGCATAAGACATACAGCATCTGAGAAAAAGGTCAGATAAAGGATGGAAAATGTATATTGTTGTGTGAAAGCAGGAAAAAAAATTTGTCGAGGAAAAAAAAAAAGAAATTGGAAGGTTTTCAAGTAAAATCACAAGAAAGAGAATGTAAAAACTTCTGGATAAAGGAGTAAGAATCATTAGAAAAGCTAGTCAAGGATCACAGAGATAAGTAGTGTAAGAAAACAGGTAAAATAAAGTTGCTTTGTTTTAATCTGCTGAGTTTGTAAGTTTATTAGGCTTCTTCTTTAGCTTTACATATCTAAAAGGAGAACATTTTCAAGGATTGTTGTTTAGGACCTATGTGCATTTTCCTTCATTTTGAACACTAGGTATCTCTGAAGACAACACAGTGTTTTCAACTATTGGCCAACACATCTGAGTATGAAAATGGTTTTATTAGCTCAATTTTGCAAATGGGGAAGTTGAGGTAGAGACCAATCATTTTCCTGGGGCTTCAGTCCAGTCACAATAATAAAGACAGGATAACTGTATTCTAAATCTAGTGCTGAAATCTCAGACTGAAGCCATACTCATGTTTCATGGGTTGTTGAAATAGATTTCATTTACACTTGTTTGTTGAGATCATTGTAGAGTTGATAAAAGAAGGAGGATTGAGCTTGTATTTAAATACAGTATATCTTCAATCTCCATCAGTGTTTCTCACTTAACACTAGAGGACAACTCTTCTGCAAACATCTGCAGTGTCAGTAATTCCATTAACAAAGAAGCCACTGTATTATCAACATACTGTAGCTTCATTTTAATGTGTCATTTGCACTTCAAAGTCACATAACTTTTATTATGGTAAATCAATTAAAACTATTTCTCATGATAATTTATCTTCCACAGAGTTTATCATCCCAGAGAATGCAATATTTCCCAATTTAACTTCCAAGACAAAAGTGATGTAATTTGAATGCCTTTTACTGAGCTTATTAAGCATAAAGATCACAGAAATTTCAAACCCTGAAAGATAACTGTTTCATCTATGTGATAAAATGGAAGTCACATTTTAGTAGCTTAGTGGAGGTAGTAGGAGACAGTATGCTAATTAGTAACATAACCTCATTTACTCATTTGGTATGTCTCTTGTTTTAAATGATAGTCTGTCTAGAAGAGATATCCAGCTTGATAGAAATATGAAATCAAGTGAAGCTACTGTATATTCAATAAAGCTGTGTGTAGCATTCATTTGATTATGATTTTCTTTGTATGTTTAAAATCCAGGATTCACCTTGAAATAAAGTAGACATTTTCAAAGATCCTGCAGTAAAGAATAGAGGTTCATATAGAAAAATTCCCCTTCAGAAGGGAGAGGTGGATCAGATACTCAAGTAACATAAAGTGTCACAACACCAGTGAAGTCAGGGCACAAAACATCAGTATACAGGAGTGGAAAACCTGATGATGTAAATGTGTTAATAAAATACACACATGCAAAAAAATCCCAACAAAACAATGAAACAAAGAAAACCCCAAACCAAGTGGTATACAACAACCACCCCCGTGAAATCTAGAAGCATTAATATGAGATGAAGACCACATCTGCACCTTTAGTGCATGTATTTCAGTGCAATTGATTCTTTAGTGGCAGAAAGCTTGATTTTCAAATGCTTTTTCTGAAATGTACTTAGGGGAACCTGCCCCCTGACTTGCACTGTGTTTTGGCTGCTCAAAAGGTTTCAAAAATGCAGCCAGTTTCTATTTCCTGTCTATTCTTCATGTAGGAGTGTTGGGTTCACACATTATATAATAATGTGGGTGAAACCCTTGAGTCTCTTAAAATTAGACCATGCAAGTGTATGCAGAGCAGCAGCAAAAATAGTTCCAAAATCCAGTCAGGCCTTTGGCCCCCTTTCTCTGCAACAAATTATTGCAGCACCTAAGCCTTTTTGCTCAGCAGGGGAAGGGAGAGCTGTTACTGGGTAGCATGTGTCATTTGATGGTTGTCATTAATGCCTCATGGCTCACCACAAAAGTCACTGGTTCATGGTGGCTCTCAGCTAGAGTGTTTTTGGCTGGAGTAGGGTAACTGGGAACACTGGGCTGCCCTTTGAGCTAAAGAAGAATAAATATTAACTATTTAGAAACCTGACATCAAATTAAAATTCTTGATTTGGCCTCTTTTTAATCTCTGTTTCTGAAACTGGATAATAAGGAGGTGTTTCTGATGTAGGTGGAGTTTTTGGTGCATTGCTGGATTTTATTAACAAGTGACAAAAATTATTGAAAAAAGGTTTTGTAATGATTCATAGAGATATAACTACTTTAAAAGGATTTT
>JANHGN010004375.1:8352-20592 GCA_024605025.1 Megaceryle maxima | reverse complement strand
CACAGCTCCATGGCTTGGAAACCCCTCCAGGGATCACGGGGACTCCACCCCTGCCCTGGGCAGCCTGGGACAACCCTCAAGGGGAAGAAATTTTTCCTAAACTGTCCCTGGTGCAACTTGAGGCCAGTTCCTCTTGTCCTGTCATTTGTTCCTTGGGAGCAGAGCCTGACCCCTCCTGGCTCCAACCTCCTGTCAGGAGCTGTCAGAGCCAGAAGGTCTCCCCTCAGCCTCCTTCTCCCGAGGCTCAACAAGCCCATGTCTCTCAGTTGCTCCTCACCACCCTTGTGCTCCAGACCTTTCTCCAGCTCCATTGCCCTTCTCTGGCGATGCTTCAGCCCCTCACTGTCCTTCTTGCTTTGGAATATTACCAGGGATGAGTCATCAACCACCTTTCTGGACAACTTGGACCAGGGTCTCACCACCCTCAGCATAAAAAATTACTTCCTTACCTCTAATCTAAATCTCCCTCTTTTAGTTTCAATCCATCACCCCTTGTCCTGTCCCAACAGGCGCTGCTCAGAAGTCTGTCCCCATCTTTCTGACAGGCTCCTTGAAGCACTGAAAGGCCCCCAGAAGGTCTCCTGGGAGCCTTCTCTTCTCCAGGCTGAATTCCCCAGCTCTCCCAGCCTGACCTCCCAGCAGAGGGGTTCCAGCCCTCCCAGCATTGCTGGGGCTCCTCTGGCCCTGTTCCAACAGGCTTGTAGTATATAATAAATAAGTGCTGAAATATATAATAGATATTTCATATATTTCAATTCAATATAATTTTATATAAATATTTTAAAGTATTTTGTAAGTACAAAAATTCCCTTTGACCTCTGTCCATGCCTGTTCTCAGAAGGCAGTGACATCTGGGATCAGAGCAGAGGACTCTGCTGGATCACTGGGGCTGTGGTGGAGCTGGGCTGGGGAGGAGCAGGGCTGGGGAGTTCCCCGGCTCTGCTGCTTTGCTGGAGCTGACTGTTCCTTCACCTCCTGGGAGGTGTCATCCCTCCAAAGCCATCCTGAGGCTGTAGTCCAGCAAATCCAGGTGACAGATGTGCAGCTGGGGTGGGGCTGCTCCCATGGGTACATTGATGTCGGCGATTCTATTCCATGTTCAGCTTCTAAGTCGATTTAATCATTGAATCCCAGAATGGTTTGGGGTGGAAGGGACATTAAAGCTCATCCAGTTCCAACCCCCCTGCCATGGGCAGGGACACCTCCCACTAGACCAGGTTTCTCAGAGCCCCATCCAACCTGGTCTTAAACACTTCCAGGGATGATGATTAATTAATTAATATTACCAGAAATCAGAGGCTACCAACGAACAACTGCTCTGCCTCCTGCGTTTGCAAAGCTTCTTTAAAAAGTTCCTGACTTCTGTTCTGCTCTCAGGGTGCCTCCTTCTGATCATCATCATCCCCTCCTTGCTTTCAGCTTCAACCAGCCTTTATAGAAGTGCAAGAGGAAAATCAGCACAGTTTAACCCAGTATAACGGTCGACTGGTTTGATGCTGAACTGGACACAGCACAGAGATCATTTTGATTAATATATTGTTCCAACACTGGACAAGTAGAAATGTTTCTCTCGAGTCTACGAGTATTTTTAATACTGCTTTTTAGATGTTGTTTTGTTTTGCTTGAAGCTCAAAATGCATTCTTCCCAGAATTTTTTTCAGCTTGCTCTCTCATTTTTTTTAAGGGTATCCTGTCAGTTTTTTAAATACCATCTTTTCATGTTGCCAGTGAATGGCTTTGATCTGCAGATGAGAACTGATGAGACGCAGCTTCCTCATTGCTGAACTTTGCCAAGAGTTTCGAGCCCGTCACAATTCTACAATTGGGAAAATCAATTCCTGACAAGACTTTCCAAAGCAATCTTTTCCCATTATCTATAAAGCAGAAAGCCCAGAACAAGACAGCTCTGTTTGAGCAGCATAAAAGTGAATGAGAAAAAAAAAAAAAAAAAAAAAAAGGAATGCAGTTTGCTAAACATGTTCTTTGTTTTATTTATGTAGTAATAGCTGTGAAAAGGGAAAAAAAAAAAAAGTTCTGTTCCTCTTTCTTTGTGCCACATCTTCCTGAGTCAAGGGAGGATCTGGCAGCACATGGGTGGAGCTGGGGGCTACACAGATCAGTCCTGAAGTGGTCTTACAAAATTTTGGCTTGAAAAGGACAATATACAGTGATGCTGTAGGACTGTAAAATAGTCCAGCTGGGACTGGAGGAGGTCTCCAGGCCACCCCTGCACCCCAGGCAGGGCCAGCTCCAGGGTCAGACTTGGCTGCCCAGGGCTTTTCCCCGTCAGGTCTTGAAACCTCCAAGAAGGGGATGGCACAGGCTCCCTGGGGAGCCTATTTTTTTTTCTGAAAAAACAGTGTTTTGGGTGCTTCGGTGTCTAAGCTCAGGAAACACCCCCGTCCCTTGAGGGGAAATGGCCTTTTTTGCTCAATTCCTATCAAATTACCCAGCGGTTGGTTGGAAGAAGTAGCCCAGCATTATTCTCAAAAATGCCATAGTTCTTCCAGATTCGGATGAACGATTCTTTTTAGTTTAACTGCTGCTGGAGTTCTACAGCATATTTCAGGGACTAAGTAAATAAAACACCATTCCTGCCATGGGTTCAGCATACTAATTTATGGCCAGATCTGAAGCCTTTTCCCAAGGCAAAATACAATTAAAGCCAGGCAGAACTTGACCTGAGTGAGCACTTCAGCATTTGATCTGTGAATTTTACTTTTCTGCATTTTTATTATTTTTATACAGTAGTAAAAATATTTCTCCTGCTGGTGATTTTACATTGGGCTGGAGATTGAGTTCCTTACAGCACAGGCCTAACCTCTTGAATCCTGATCTTGTACAGCATGCCATCTAAAGAACTTAATTCTTATTGGGATAACAAGTTTAAAAATATATATTTTTAAAGCACATCCGTGACATTTTTTGTTAACCTGGTTCTAACGGTGATCTGGCAGGAACAGTAAAGGATGAAAAGCAAAGAACAGGCTGAGATCTAATCTGACCCAACTCATTGATTCACTCCCTGACCTTGGGTAAGCCTTTTGACCTGCCTGTGCCTCAGTCAACTCAGCTGGAAAATTGGGTAAAGAGCGAAGCCTGTTAGAAAACCATCTTCAATTTGAACAAAGATTTCCCGGAGACCCAAAAAAAGTGAGTGTAGTCATTTTGTACAGACATAATTGATTGCGGACTGCACAAGAATAACATCCTGAGCTGTGGGATACCATGGATGACATCTCATTCGTCGTGCGGTGGCTGGGTGGTCTCAGCGTCCACCAGAGCTTGGCCACTTTTCATGTGTCCAGGGCTGTATTTTTACTTTCACAGCATTCGTCTGGCCATGTCTGTCCTCGGTAGGAATATTGCATGGCTCTGAGAAAGTGCTGGGGAGTAATTCCTATTCCTGTTCTGTTCAGAGCTACTAACCAAATTATTATCCCTGAGGTTTATCATGACCTGTATCAGCACTGGTGTGTCCAGCAGGACTAGGACAGGGATCATCCCCTAGACCCAGCACTGGTGAGGCTGCACCTCAAATCCTGGGGTCTGTTTTGGGCCCCTCACTCCCAGCAGGACATGGAGGGGCTGGAGCATGGCCAGAGAAGGGCAACGGAGCTGGGGAGGGGGCTGGAGCACAAGGGTGGTGAGGAGCAGCTGAGGGACCTGGGCTTCTTCAGCCTGGAGAAGGAGGCTGAGGGGAGACCTTCTGGCTCTGACAGCTCCTGACAGGAGGTTGGAGCCACATGGAGTCAGGCTCTTCTCCAAGGAACAAGTGACTGGACAAGAGGAACTGGCCTCAAGTTGCCCCAGGAGAGGTTGAGGTTGGGGCTGAGGAACAAATTCTTCCCCTTGGGGGTTGTCCAGGTCTGTCCCAGGCTTCCCGGGGCAGTGGTGGAGTCCCCATGATCCCTGGAGGGGTTTCCAAGCCCCCCGTGGAGCTGTGGTGCTGAGGGACGGGGGTCAGTGGTGCCCTGGCAGTGCTGGGGGAATGGTTGGACTCGGTGCACTTAAAGATCTCTTCCAACCAGAACAATGCTATGAATCCATGACCTAAAGAGACATCACATGCTACTGTATCAAGAAAACATAAAAATCATATCATATCTCTACCCAGAATTCATCCAATCCTTCGCAGTGTGCCCGTGCTGTTCCAAGCCAGGTTTCACGTCACCAGTCTGTAACCAGCAGTGCTTGTAATTACCAAGGTGGAGATCCAGGCTGCAATCCTGACATCAAGCCTCAGGTGCATGCTCAAAGCATGACTGGTTTCCTCTGCATGGCACAAGAGGTGTCCCTACAACCCCCATCCACGGGATTGGCTTTGTCCCCATCCTCATCAGGAGCCGTTCATCCCTCCCTCCTGCTGCAGCAGCCCCGAGGTGCCGTCGGGAGCGGTTGAAGTCGCACCGAGGCGATCCGAGGGCATTTTCACGGCATGTGAAACTGGCAGCGGGCGACCGGCCGCGTGCGCAAAGCTCCCGACTCTCACGCATCTGGCACTGTTTGTCCTGGGCAAAGGCCAGCTTCTCTTCCTCGTGCCAGCGTGTTTAAACTATCCTGGATTTACTAATCTATTCTCCATGACCCACGCTGGAAAAATGACCGTTTCCTTTCCCCAATTCCCACATCTGCTATTTGTTTTCCTCTCTTTGCTTTCCCGAGCTATTGGGAAGGAGTTCAGGAATGCAGAGCTCTATTCAAACCCAAGCTGACCTCAGATACTGAGTGGCATTTATCTGGCAGCCCTCGTAGGTAAATAGTTAAGGGGAAACGGGCATGTTTCTTCCCTTTCAAATGCGTATTTCGAGAAGGTCTCAAATTAAATAAAACTCCTGACTTTGTTAGATGTCAGTTAGCTGCATGGCAAGAGTAGGATGGACCTGGAATTTCCAGGGGAAACCAGTAAATCCTGCTCTGCCAGTTAATTGGCTCCATCATTATCCCTCCAAGAAATATTCTAAGATGCAAACATTCATATTAGGTGCAAACACCTAAAAAAAGTCACTTCTATGAGTCCGAATGAAATTACTATGTGGGAATGACATTTATGCTGGAATAAAATCATCACCATGCTTCATATAACTTAATATATAAATATTTTGTGTTAAGAAAAAAAAAAAATCCCAGGCTCTACTCACTTTAAAAGTGCGGGCAGAGAAAACCAAAATGAAATTTCACTTGGAAATATTCAGTTTTCTGAATGGAATATTCTGAAAGCATATATTTCATTTAGCAGACCTAAACACCAAGGAAATCTGAAAAGCAGTAAGGACAAATACAGCACAGAAGCAAAAATAAGTCAAAATGTGCAGAGTGACAGAAAATATTGCAGCCTTGGGAAGGGTTGGGTGACGTGCAATGGGACACAGACTTCATTGGGACTAAGAATTCACCCTTTAACTTTTTATTTAATATTTTTTTTCAAAGAGGAGGGCTTAACAGCCCTCCCTAAATGCAATTTACTGCTATCCTTCTTAATATGAATAAAGTGATTTTAAATTTTTTTAGGCATCCCATGTGCACAAAGTTATGTGTGCACCCTTGAAAAAAAGAACAATAAAAACAATCACATCTTGGGAGAGATAAACTTGTTAAGAAAGATTAAAGGGAGATTTAACCAGCAGAGTTACCGTCCACCAAGATGCTTTTATGCCTTTTTTTTAACAACTCAGTGGAAGTTCAGCATCAAAATAGAAACTGGAGGCTAAAAATGGGATCTAGGTCTACCGGTGTATATTCCTCTGGGTTTACAAGACGAAGCAGAAGTACAGGAATTACCCAGAAATATTTGGTGAGTTTTATATCAAGAGCCTAAAATAGCTGCACACTTACGGAATTAAGGGGAAAGGAATTTTAAAAGAGCTGATTAAACTCGCCACGACGATGTGTTTTAGATTAATGGCCAAGAATGAATGAGGAGCTGGATTTTTTCTGATTTTCGATGCACGTGTTCCTCCTAGGAATGAGAAGTGGATGCTAAGAATTAGCTGCATAGCAATGAGCAGCAGCAAAGGCTCTGAGGTTTGCCTGCAGCATGCTTAGGTATCCTCTGGTTGGTGATGGGTGAATCCTCCTGCCCTGTCTTCTCCTCTGAGGTGACACATGGGTGTGTGAGGTGTTAGAAGTCCTCAAGCTATGCTGAAACCTTGTGGTTTATCTGCTGTTATCACTCGGACGTTGCTTTTGCTTTCACTTCTGGCCAGATTTCCTTTCACCATCGCGTACCTTTGTTGAAGATTATTTTTCCCTAGATATATTAAGTTGCATTTTTCCAAGTCAAATGTCATTTGTCACTGTTCACTACGACACTGCACATTCCACTTTGAAATACCCTCTGATCGCCGAGGCCATCGACTCTGGCTATCATAGAAACAGAAGTCAGAGATGAAAGGTGTTATTAGGTCATCCAACCCATCACCCTGCCAACGCTCCATGGATGGAGCTGGCTCTCACCCTGGTTACAGTCCTGGTCCGGAGGGAGCTGTGGTGGTATCTTGGGGCAGCTTTCATTGGATCCAAGCGTGGTGTTTGCTCTCACAGGCAGATAAGGTTCTCTTTCATGTCCACGAGCCATCAGAAAAGAAAAACCCAGCGCGCTGGTGGAATGACTCCACCATTGTTACAGGACGACCCTGCACAGTTTCAAGAGATACTGAGTGTCTGTGCATCAAAGAACTGCAGTGGTGACAGGAAAGAGTCACAGCTCATGCCCTCGGTGTAGGGTCCTTAGTCTGTCCATCTTCACCCAAGCGCCACGTGAATACAGAAGCGTTGGAAATACAGAATACATTTTTTGGCGTGACAAATATGGAGCCATTTTGTGCAGAATGAAAGGCAGAAATGTAGTTGTGAAGTGATTGAAAAAATCCACGCTTTTGGTAGAAAATTAACATGAACAGCCAAACTAAGGGGATCATCCTTTTCTCACTGAGACCAGCAGCAAAGCTCCCTTTGATTTCAGTAGGCAGGAATTACAGGCGAAGAGAAAAACGGGGTTATTTGTAATTGTAATTGACTTAGTTTGCAGTGACAAAGTTGCTGCGTGGAGGGAGGGTGTGCATCCTAATTGTCTGCAATTTCTTGCCATCGCTGACTTTAACTGTGACTACCTGGTGGTCTGTAATATTTTTTTTTTTCTTTCCCTGCTGGGACACTTTGCTGTGCACATTAACAGCACCGTGATGGCAGGAGGAACAGTCCTGGCTGATATGCAATTAGATTAAACCCAGTGATTTTTTTTATTATTATTTTATGCTTTTAAATGCTTCTGTTGTTCCTTTTGACATGTGGGTGGGTTTTTGTTCCTTTAAAAAATATGGCACGAGATTCATCACTCTAAGAGTGTCACTTTATAAGGTGGAACAAAGAGGATATAGAGAAAGCAGGTGAGTCTTTTAGTGTAACTACGACAACAACAACCAAAAAAAAAGCAAAAAAGGAGAAAAAAACCCCAACTGCAATGCTTTAGTGTTTAGGTAAAACCTTCAGACTGACTGTCTTTCAGCTGACCAACTAATCGAGGAGACAACAGTAGCATGAAAGCATTTTTGGGTTAGAGTTAGAGAAGTAATTAATTGATCAGAGGTCATTTCTTCAATGTGATATTCCCCTGTTAATCTGCTCAAAAATTTTGTGTCAGTATAAACATGCAACTTCTCTGCTGTTTCCAAAGGTAGATAAATGAGGTCCTTCTCTGGCCAGCCTTGGGGACCTGCAGCTGGGTTGGACCAAGACTTTCCCAGAGCATTTGCCGTTTCAGGGATGATGCTGAGTAACTCTGCAGACAGGAGACTTTTCCATAATTAAACTCTGTGCAAAATAAAGGGAGATCTTCATCTCACTCTTTGTATTCATATAAAATCTGTTGCCATGGGAGCTAGCATTGAATAGCAAGGTAGGCAAAAGCAGTAACACTACGTTACGTTTGCCCTGTAGCCACTGGAGGGTCCCTTAAAATAAAGTCACCTTTTATCTTTGCTTTCTGAATAAACATAAAACTAGATTTTTAGTGCAAAATCCTGATTTCAAGGTTATTGATGCCAGACTAGATTAATACAGTCTGTGCGATAGCATACAAAATCCCCAGCAAAGCCAGGGATACTCCTGTCTCTTGAAAGCTTGACATTTGTTTTTCATAATGAACTTAAAGGTCACCAGCTACAGATGAATCAGGATACCTGCTTGAGTTTACATTTACATGCATTTTATTTTATTCCCATGTGCGCTTTTTATGAGATCCATCACTGGAATAAAACTGTAGCTCTCTCTTATTATCCAGGTTTGAGAGTCTAGAAGAGTTATCAACGTGCTGCCTTTAAGAGCAGAACGAGTTGTCTTCAGCGCATGGCGGTGCCACTGAGATCCAGTGTGGGGGGCTTCCAGAAATCTCTCTGCTCTGTGCTGCTGGACCTGAGCATCACGGCTAATTTCAGCGGTAAATCTAACATTAACAAGCATCTCTCTGTTCCTAACCTGTAATTCTCCACGTTTCGTCGTCCTGCTCAATCCCTGAGACGACGGCAGCATTGTCAAAGTGAGCGAGCAGTGCTTCGTGTGTATTGATGCTGGTTTAATTCTCCTTTTATTTCCACAGATGCCATTAATCAAAACGCAGGTTTTGGAACTTCCGGGGATTCAAAATGCCTCATTCAGACTTACAATGAGTGTGTCCCGTGTTTTCTGCATATGAATTTCTGTTTTTGCTCAGCTGAGCAAGTGACCTGTATTGCTGCATGGATTTTGTGAAGCCAAATAACATTTTATATTTTTACTAAAATACCTGTGGAGCTGACAGAGCATGATGCATTCATTTTCCTTGATTTTGTAGTGAGGGAAAAGGCTAGCATGAATAATTCAAAAATAATGCTGAGACTGTTAAGATTTAGTACTGGAGAGGTCATCACAGTTGGGAGAATGAGCTAGGAGACTATTACTATTCCACGATCTTTGAATCTCAAGGTGACATCATTATTATTTCTCTATATCTATAATGTGGTGCTGCAACCAACTTATTGCAGTGTTTCTCATGTAGGGTAGAAAGATCAATTACATACAGACCTCAAAATGTGAACTATAAGCATAGTGTCCAATAAAACTGTCATTAACAGTCACCACAATTTTAACTGTATGCTTCCAGGTCAAGCTGCTTTAAAAATGATAACTGACATTGAAAGGTTGAATAAAGAGCACCCGTTCCAAAGACAACGATTCTTTACCCAAATAAGTTTTCATTAACAAATTTACTAATTCCTTTCTTCAGTTCACGAAAGCACTCGGTGTTTATCTCATTGTTTCTGGTCCACACATTCGCAGACAACCTCGGGAAAAAAAAAATTAAATCCTAAGTTTTCCAGATGATCGTCGTCAACAGGAGTATCGGTGAACACAGGTAAAGCATCATCCCTGTGCAGATTGATTTAAGTCATTCCTGTCTTTGATGAGAAACGGAAAGATTTTACCCGAATGGTACTTGTATTCCAGTAGCATTTTTTGTGTTACTTCGACCGTTATCTCCGCACGTGCCGTCAGCTCATCAGTGTGCCCTTGGAAACGTTCATTAGCCAAAATAAACAACCACTCATGGCCGTCCAGGGGTATAACCTGTGCCAGGAAACTGCTGGTAGGACTTCAGAGTCATCTCTCCATTGGGCGAGTGTTGCCTTGTGTGTTTAATTAAACATCCATTTCCCTTGGAGAATATTCCTCAAGACTGTAGCTCTTCCAATAAACACTTTTCCTGCATGATTTGTTTTCCTTTTTGTAGTTTTCACGTGAGTTTGAAAGATAAATAAGGCCACTTTCATAAGGAAATTACAGAGAAAAAAAGGGCTGGTAAGTCACCTGTTTTGATCAGCAGGATGTTTTGATGTAAGGAGTGCTCAAATGTTTCTAAAAAATAGGCTGCAACTCTTTGAGAAAATTATTTCCTCTTCTTTGGAGGAACAAACTACTCTCCACCTCTCTTAGTTCTTTCCTATTTTTTCTTGTGGGTTCATAGAATCATTCTAGTTGGATCACAGAATGGTAGAGGTTGGAAGGGACCTCTAAAGATCATCTAGTCCAACCCCCCTGCAAAGTGCAGGATGACCTAGAGAAAGAAGAGACTTTTAAGATCACTAAATCCAACCCTTAACCCAGCACTGCCAGGGCACCACTAACCCATGGCCCTCAGCACCACAGATCCACTGCTTTGAAACCCCTCCAGTGATCATGGGGACTCCTCCACTGCCCTGGGCAGCCTGGGACAGACCTGGACAACCCTTTTGCAGAAGAAATTGTTCCTCAGCTCCAACCTAAGCCTCCCCTGGGGCAACTTGAGGCCGGTTCCTCTTGCCCTGTTGCTTGTTCCTTGGGAGAAGAAACTGACTCCCCCTGACTCCAGCCTCCTGTCAGGGATCTGTCAAGAGCCAGAAGGTCTCCCCTGAGCCTCCTTCTCTCCAGGCTGAACAAGCCCAGGTCTCTCAGTTGGTCCTCATGACACTTGTGCTCTGGACTGTTCATCAGCTTTTGCTGCCCTTCTCTGAACATGTTCCAGCCCCTCAATGTCCTTCTTGGAGTGAGGGATTACAGTTTACAGCATTGTGATAGCTCCTTGCTCCTGGATAACAAGAAGCAAAGGTAGTGCAGGGCAAGGAGTTCTGTGTGTTCACCTGGGGACTCCTGAAGACCCTGCCCTTTACACCCCATACCACCTTCTTTGCCCTCTTCTTGCCCAGTTCTTTCCTCTAAGTTTCTGTAGTAGCCTGAGAGCCATGATCCACATCCAGACACACACGTAATGTCTTCCTACTGATGGGGGGAAATTCCAGCCACTCTGTGGTCGTCTTCCCAGGACATCTGCACCAATTGCTCTCGGATAGCAAATGATTCTGTCATGTTTAACATGATCTTGTCAGTGGTTTTATTTTTCTAAATTCTGTTTTGCATTCCCTTGGTTCTCTGAATTAGACATTAATACAGTAAAATTATAAAAATATTAATATAAGTAAGCATATAAAAAGGGCAAACAGATGAAAATACATTGAAAAAAACCCTGAATATCCATTTTTGTTTCTCTTGCAAAGCTTTTTGGTGTGCTCAGCTGGGGGGAAAGGGCACTGTGGCAGGACCGTGGACTCCAGCCCTGCTGAACCAAAAGATTAAGAAGAGATTGGTCAGAGGAATCAAAATTATACAGGCTGGTAGAGGCATGATCCTGCTGCAGAGAAAATAAAACAACTGTGAGACAATGTCTCTCTAATGACTACAGGAAAATTAAAAAGAGGGTAATTCAGTGGCTTCTGAGGTGAAGCTTTTCCCCAGTTCAAACAAATATTTATTTTAATTTTTATCCTTTGGATGAAAGCCACATGACTTAAGCTCCAGCTCATCCTCATTATGCAACCTTATCTGCCATGTTTTCATCAGCCTGTTGTACACGATGATGTTCACCCTCTGCAGTGAGTGTGGTCCAGAGGCAGCGGTGATCAGCCCCCTGGGTCAGCACTGCTTGGCCTAAAGTGCTATCCTGACATTCAGTTTGGGATTGTCAGAGGATTCCAGCATCATCCCTAACAGTGGTAGTCGTCTTGTTGAAAACCCAAGAAGTGGAGAGAGAACTGGAGATCAGAGAAAGAAACAGATTTCATGGCAAAAGAACTGAGAACCCTGGAGACTTACACTTCTGTCTTCATCACAAACTTTCATGTTTTGGGGGCATGACATGATGGCAGATACATTTACTGTTAGATTTATGTTCAGGTACTGGAGTGATGGAGCTACAGTATTAGTTGTTGAATCCCTTCATTAGGGCTGTAGGAACCTCAGGAAGTTCAACAGCAGCAAGTGCAGGGTCTTGCACCTGGGGAGGAATAACCCCTTGCACTAGTACAGGTGAGGGGGTGACCTGCTGGAGAGCAGCTCCATGGAGAAGGACCTGGGAGTGCTGGTGGACAAGTTCACCATGAGGCAGCAATTTGCCCTTGTGGCCAAGAAGACAATGGGATCCTGGGGTGCATTAAGAAGAGTGTGGCCAGCAGGTTGAGGGAGATTATCCTTCCCCTCTACTCTGCCCTGGTAAGGTCACCTTTGGAGTACTGGGTCCAGTTCTGGGCTCCCCAGGTCAAGAGAGACAGGGAACTACTGGAGAGAGTTCAGGGGAGGGTACAAAGCTGCTGAGAGTCTGGAGCATCTCTGTGCTGGGGAAAGGCTGAGAGCCCTGGGGCTGTTCAGCTGGAGAAGAGCAGCCTGAGAGGGGAG
>JANHGN010004374.1:0-44572 GCA_024605025.1 Megaceryle maxima | reverse complement strand
TGATTTGTGTGGGGGTGTAGTTTTTTTTTTTTTTTTTTTGTTTTTTTTTTTTTTTTTTTTTTTTTTTTTTTCCCAGGGTTAGTGATTTACTAGGCCTTCAGAGGTCCTGAATAATGGCTGGAAAAACTCCTTTAGAAAGGCTGGTAATTATGGAAACAATGTTGGCACTCCCTGTTCTAAAGGGAAATAAATTTGTATTAAAATGTGCCTTAAAATGCTAAGCAAATTGAAAACCACGCTAGCTAGCCTCAAGCAGGGGAGTTCCTTAAGGCTGACTTCATGGAAATGAATCAAGTGTGTGTATTAATGCACTGCTACTTCGTTATAAGAGTGAAATCAGTCGAGCGTGCTAAGTATAATATGAAACTAGGTCTGAAATGAAGCCTCAAATCTCTGAAAATTAAAGTCATTGGAAGGTGAAACTCTAAAATATATATATATTAAGGTGACAGTAATATTTGCAAGGAAAAAATAAATAACATCTTGAGACTTAGAAATCTAAAATGCAGATATTAAATTCCAAATGACAAGGTGGGGGTTTGGGAAAGAAAAAAAAAAAAAAAAAAGATTGAGGCTTGTGCTGCTCTGATGCAGCAAGAATGACTAAGAGCCACAAAAACAACACTAAGACAACAGACTCAAGTTTCTGACTGCTTCTCTGGAGCTGAGAAGCTGGATTTTAAGGAGGGCCCTTAACAAAAGAATAGATAAATCAGATTTTCTCTTCAGCAGCTTCACTGCTCTTATGACAACTGGCCTCGGATCCTCCGCTGACTTGCAGAGCAGCCCTCTCTAAGTGTGAGTAGATGCACACCAGAGAGAGGTATTATTTTGCAAATCTCTGCCTGTTGTCTGCTGTTGTGGATTTGCACTGCTTGTTGTATCTGGCAGCGATCCCCGGTGAGCTGGCAGAAGGGCACGAGCCCAGTACAGACCAATGGTTAATTTTGCAAGAACTCCTGCCATTTTGTGAAATGATAAACTGAATGAGTATAATCCTGAAAAGAAAAACTAGCTTGGTGTGTACTGGAGGGCTACAGCTGTTGTCAGTCGTGGTCAGACTGAGGTATAAAGTGGTACTAGATTGTGTGGTGCTTTTTCATGTGGTACTTCTGTTCTGACAGATGATGAACAAGGTGTTTGGAGGTACGGTGCACAAGAAGAGCGTTAGAGAAGATGGAGTGTTCAGCATTACTCTGGATAACACATGTTCACTGTTCAGGTACATAGACATTTGAAGATACCAAAACAATGTTAGAAATACCAGTCTGGAAACTTGCCTGGATGAGAGGAAGCTTATTTTGACAATACTAGTGAAACTGCACCCAGGCTTATCTGATAATTTCTAATAAAACTTTTACATCTGTGCTCATGAGTAAAGAGGTTACTCATTGAAGCAAATGCTTGGGTATAACTTCTCAGTTGACTCTGGAAGTGCAGACACATTTGCTTGGCATATTGTGCAAACCCCTTATGTCCAAGTAGAATGTCTTCAACAAGTCACCATAAAGTGGATCACAACATGAGAATCTTTGTGTTAAGCTCTTGTTGTCTTCTGCAGTGAATTAGTCTTGTATTGGCTGGCACCCATCCACTTTTTGAAAGGTAATAAAAGATCGGAAACCACTTGTTTTCTACCTTCTTTTAAAATTGCTTTGTGATGTGTTTATAAAAGTAGAATTACATTTCTTGGTAGTTTGACAAAGACTCTCAAGTGCCTTGTATGAATTCTATCAGCTTACTCCTACTATGTTCCAATGTTATTAACTTTCCCCTGCAGAACTTTGTACCCTGCCTAAAGTCTGAGGTGCCCAAATTGGCCTGAAAACACAATTTTGAGCGAGAACGCTTCATTGAAATATAAAGCCTGACTTGGAGTATCCTAATGGACTCTAGATGGCTCTACATGTCAAAGTGGGGATACCCAAATATTGGATGGGTTTGGTTTTTTTGATTTTTTTTGTTTTTTTTTTAATAAACCCTCCAAGCCACCAAAGCCACAGCCCCTTCTGAATTAGGATAAATTGCCTCTTGTGTGAAGGGTGGATGTGTTGTACAAGAACAGCTGGAGACAGCTCCTCCTGGGAAGGAAATCCTGTGTATATTTCAAATGGGCCTGGTCAACTGAGATGTTCTTTTATCAGGACCCCTGAGGGCTTTGTTTGGAAACACAGGTAATTAGGTCTTTTGTTCCTTTCTTAATTGATTCTAACTTTTAATCTTTTTTTAGGGGCCTTCAGAAAGAAGAGCTTGTGCTCCTCACTCACGGCGATAGTGTGGATAAAGTAGCTGATGGATTCAAAGTGGTTGCACAGTCTGGGAACATTATAGCAGGTATTTATTTTATACTGAACTTGCCTTTTGATAACATTCCTTGAAGGAAAGGATTATGGCAGACACTAGTTAGAACCGAATGGGAACAGACTTTTTGTTATTTAATTGCCAAAAGTGAGTGAATTGTTTTATAACAGTTTCTTGTATGTGCTTGCTTTATGCTGTGATGTCATAATAGAGATGGACATGAAAATGAACGGTCCTGGTTTTAAATTGGTGGTTTAAGGAAAATTTAACTTTCTGTTGTTTCAAAGCCTGCGTGTGTTGTTTCTCTTAGAAAGAAAATAGTGTGTGCCCTTAAGGCAGGGGGGAGGGAGACACGCACCGTAGTGTGCGGCCTAGGCCGTGTTTGGTTTTTACGCTGTAACAGTACAAGTCAAACTGTGTTTAATTATTAAAGCTTGATTAACTCGTTATTGTATTTAATAATATTGCATGAATGTTCAACTGAGCAAAAATAATATCGGTCCTGACAGTGTTGTGAACACAGATTGTCACAGAAAAATGCAGGACCTTAGAGTTTGGATTTTGAAATGATTGAATGCCAAACAAAGAGCCTCATTGAGTTGCTTTACTAGCAGGGGGGAGACCTGGAGAAGTCTTAAGTTTGCTGAGCCACTTTAAGATCTCAAAGTATTCACCTGGTTTAAATCTTTACTTTTGATTGGTGCCAAAATGTGGCAGAATAATTCACTCAAAGCGTAGGCTTGACTTTCTCGGGTATGCCTATTACTTCCAGATTATCTTTTTAAAATTATTATTATTGTGCTCATTTCTTTGCACTAATGAAGGCATAGCAAACGAATCTAAAAAACTCTACGGAGCACAGTTCCACCCTGAAGTGAGCCTCACAGTGAACGGGAAAATGATCCTGAAGAATTTCCTTTATGATATCGCGGGATGCAGTGGTACCTTTACAGTGGAAAACAGAGAACTTCAGTGCATTCAAGATATCAAAGAGAAAGTGGGATCATCAAAAGTCCTGGTAAGTAGATTGAATTGAAGATGAAAGATTATTTGCAGAAACCTGACAGAAACACTGACACCATTAGTCCAATTAATTTGAAAAATGCAGAATTGTCATGGCTTGGGTCAGACAGGAGTTGGAAAGTTGCACAGTTGGCTTGATACATTGACTGCTTCTTTTCTTCCAAATCACTGTAAGTCAGTAGTCTGTTCTGATCCTCATAGTTGTATCTGAATTATTTGTTATCACTTTTCCTACAGACAGCTGACCAAATCTTGTTTGTTATGTTGGTGGGTTTTTTTTTTTTTCTTCCTTTTCCCTTCATCCTTAGGTTTTACTCAGTGGTGGTGTGGACTCAACAGTGTGTACTGCTCTCCTGAACCGAGCTTTAAACCGAGACCAGGTCATAGCTGTGCACATAGATAACGGATTTATGCGCAAAAGAGAGAGTCAGTCTGTGGAAGAGGCACTCAAAAAACTTGGGATTCAAGTGAAAGGTACCATAATTTTGTTAAATATGCCTCAAACCACTAATGACACAGCTGGTCTCCAAAAATGTATGTTTTGTGGTTTAGTTCATTGGTTTGAGCTGATCTTTGCCATTCTCAGACTTTACACACCAAAGTGTGGCTGCTATTTTGGAACCACCTCGGCCTATTCACAAAACGTCGAACCTAAAATATTAAGCCTTGCTTACTTGATTGGCACATGAAATGACCTCGCCCAACTCCAGTTGCTGAGATTCAGTGTCTGCTGTGGGGGCACAGCAAAGCAGTGGATCTGTGCCATGGTTGCTTCGCTGCTGGTCAGTAATCCTTTCCAGCAAAACTCATTTGATTGCAGCTTTCTTCAGTCATTGGTTCACAGTCCTCCACAGGGGCTTTACTCCTTGTCCTTGGATCTCTCTCTTTCTAAACAGCTCATTTGGGTGGCTGAGTGCTGTTATAGACCAAATTATTCTTTCAAGGCTTTTTTTTTTTTCCCTTCTGTCTTGGCTTCTAAAGAGGTGCTTTTGGAGTACCTTTTTGGAGCAAATAGTTGTTTTTGGAGTAGCTTGTTGAGCAGCAAAGTATTATGAGAGAGGAGAAGGTACCTCGTCATGGCTGATGAGAAGGTTTAGAGTTCTTTGGTACTTGAAGTACGAGGAGGTCAGAGAAGACAAATTATTCTTGTGTTGTGCAAACAACAAGAGCTGCTTTATACTGCCCGCCCGACTTATTTAATGAGTAAAGAGCTGCCTGTTGCTGGGGCTGTGCTGTTGTCAAGTGACTCTCCTGTGTTGTGGTTGGGAAGCGTTGGCATGAGGTGAGCGATGCTTTCCACTCAGTGCAGAACGGTGCAGGGAGCTCACACCTTGGTGTCTTCCAGATTGGGCTTTCCTATCCCAAGTCTAAACCTTGTTCTACACACATCCTTTTTTAAATATTTTTCCTTTTTTTTAAGTGGAAAAATGTCTTATTCTTGCACTCTGTTGGCCAATAAACCTGGGCTCTGATAGGCTGCCAGAAGAACCAACTGAGGGAATCCCTTTGCAGATGCTCCTTCTGGAGGTCATGGAGTTCAGTGCTGGCAAAAGATGCCAAAGAGCCTCCCAGTTGATCTCCTCATCGAGAGCCTCTCTAAATTAAGAGGCATAATGTACCATGAGGAAATACTGCATCATTTAATTGTGGTTGCAGAAAGGCCTTGGGGAAATACCATCCTGTAAACTGTTTAAATAAAGCAAGTAAATTATAATCTAAGAGGGGAAGCGAGAACTGAACTTTCACATGGTTTCCTACTCTCATAATGCGAATAAAAAATTGCCCCCTAGCATAGGTTAATAAGAGAAATAAAATGCTTTTGTTACAATTAATTCTTGACATATTGAACAGCCCTACTTGATGCAGTTAATAGTCAAAGGACTGGAGAGATGTTTATTTTTACCTTTTTAAAGCAGTAGAGTGCAACTGATATTTTTGTGGCCTCGCATAAAAATCCTTACTAGCTTGCCTAAAAAAATCCTGTCATTTCATGCAGTGGTGAATGCAGCTCACTCGTTCTATAATGGTACAACAACTCTGCCCATCTCGGATGAGGACAGAACTCCACGTAAAAGAATTAGCAAGACCTTAAATATGACGACAAGTCCTGAAGAAAAAAGAAAAATTATCGGCGACACCTTTGTTAAGGTAACGTGTGTAATTCTTTGTTAGTTGTTTGGGTTTTTTCCTTTGGTTTAAATTTTATGATTTCTAGAAACATCTTCTACAGCAGACTCTGTGTGCTCAGTGGCATCAGCGGTCTTCGAAGCTGTGGGTGACTTAAGAAGCCATCGGTGTGCATTACCCTAAGTCTAGAACTCCTGGCAGTCAGTCAGCGGTCACATCACGGCTCCCAAGCATTGTACCAGATCCACCACCACGTTCAGATTTGCTGTACAGCTTGGCTGTCTGTTTCTGTTGCATAAACTTCCATGTAATGTTCCCCCCCAGCTGGATAGCTAATGTGAATTGGGCCCTGCTCCTGTTGGTTTGCTGAGGATGAGCCGTTTCCTGTCTGTCAGCTACCGGTGTTGGTGATGCAGGGAGAAGAGAGAATATTTATCAGGCAGTGATGTTCCTGTAGTCTGAATAGATTTCCCCCCCCCCCCCATTTTCTGGTCAACAAAATAGAGGGTTCTTTCAGCAGTCAGCTCGTCTTGTAATTAATCTTCCTGTTTGTTTGTGCTTTTGCAGCTCAGTAGCGTCTGTTGGACAATTTATCTTCCTGTAGACTTTTGAGAACTAAAAAGTAGGTTTAAACACTTTTCTTTTTTTCTCTCTGTCTTATAGATTGCCAATGAAGTAATTGGAGAAATGAATCTGAAACCTGAAGAGGTTTTTCTTGCTCAGGGTACCCTCAGACCTGATCTCATTGAAAGTGCTTCCCTTGTTGCAAGTGGCAAAGCTGAAGTCATTAAAACTCATCATAATGACACAGAGCTGATTCGAAAGTTAAGAGAAGAGGTGAGTGAGGATGAGGATACTGGTGTATCCTCCTGGTTCTCGCAGATGTGAAGCTGTGTATCAAAAATGAACGACTTCCACATTTAGCTGGTGTCCTGTGCCGATGGGACCCTATCCTGCTGAGGCCCTTTAGATTCTACTGTCATAAGTTGCAGCTTTTACGCTTCTTTCTAGCTGCTGCATTCCCAAAGTAGTCCTTTTTTTTTTTTTTATTACTGTCCAGCACTGGATAGTGAGGAAGATGTCAGCAGATTGACCATGGATTGATTTGGTGTGAGCAATGGTGTTCTCAGCTGAAAGCCGTTTCCTCACTCTCTTACTTTTTAACCCTCAAAATGAACCTGCAAATACCTTCAGCAGGAGAGTAGCTTAAGACTTCTTGGACAACTTCATTCTGGTCCAGCTGGAGTTCACGTTGTAATGGGTCGCTTGTCCCTCCTGTTGTATCTTGTTCTGAACACTAGTCAGTGAGTAACCTTTAGGTAAGGATGGTCCTGATCTGGCGCATTATGGATTCAGGCAAAAACAGTGACAGTGCTTTAGCAAGAAGATAATCGGCTCCTTTGGAGAAGGAGGGGCAAAATTCTCCTTCCCTTGAACCTCTAGTAACATGCAGCAATGCAGGCATAGTATTCTTCTCTCTCTTGAAAGAGCATGAGAACAATATAGTTAAATGGATTGAAGTCTAGGAATAGTTCCTCCAAGTACCTACAGGGATGAGTTGTTCTTGTTCTTACACAGCTTCTGCAGCACCTTGTGAGTCACCTGATCATCTGTCTGCCAGCAGCATGCTGGTGGCACAGTCTGCTTGCCAGGTGGCAACTTAAGAACCCACAGACCTTTCTGAAACAGCCCACCATGGACATCTCTGGATGATGGCTGGGAGGTTGAAAATTATACCAACACAGGAGGCTAAACTGTCCAAAGATAACCAACCCAAGTCCTGTCCTTTTGCACTCCCAGTCTGACTGTTTAGTCCAGACTCCAGAAAACTTTTTGAGTACCTTTCTTGTGCAGAGCTCCTAATTATTAGCATGTGAAGCAAGTGCAGGAGACTGCCCTGTGTTACCTTTTCTGATGTTAGAAGGGTGAGTTCTCTAATGATACTATAAAATAAGAAAGAATCAACACGACACACCACGTAACCCTGTTGGAAAGTGCTCAGTTATTAATAAGTACCCAACCATAGGAGAGAAAGTAACTGTCACTGACCCACACTTCTCATCCTGTACAAGGTATTTTCAAGGCTTTTAGATTGGTTTGAACATTGAGGGAAGAGCAGAAAGGCCTGAATTCCTGGAGGTAGTCAGAGCAGGCATGACCTATAGCTATATATGACTTAGAATGAGGGGAGATGGTTTTAAACTGAGGGAAAATAGGCTTAGATTGGGTCTGAGGAAGAAAAAAAAAACTCTTCAGTACGAAAGTGGTGAGGGTCTGGAATAGATTGCCCACAGGGGTTGTGGTGCCCCTCCCTGGAGGTGTTCAAGCCCAGGTTTGATGGGGCCTCGAGCAACCTGGTCTAGCTGAGAGGTGTCCCTGCCATGGTGGGGAGGTTAGGTTAGATGATCTCTAAGGTCCCTTCCAGCCTAAGCAATTCTGTGATTCCCTACCCACACTGATTGAGCCATTGATGCTTCTGGCATCAACTTCAACTTCCTTGTCTTAGCCTCTGTCCTGCAACTGTTTTGACAAAGCCCATATTCACGTGTGCTTTTCTTTCCAGACTTTATGCAAGTGCTGGCAGCCTGTGCTCTCAAAAGCAGGCTAGTCTGACTGCCATGACCTAAACATCTGAGGCTTTTTGTCCTGTGTAAGCTGCAGTGTAAACTTTTTTTTTTTTGTTAAAGGGTAAAGTAATAGAACCACTGAAAGACTTTCACAAAGATGAAGTGCGAGTGCTGGGGAGAGAACTTGGTCTTCCTGAAGAGCTGGTTTCGAGGCATCCCTTCCCAGGTATGAGAGTTGGTCTTATGAAGGGCCCTGGATCACATCAGTATTGTTTAGAATATACTTAACCATAGAATAAATTTGTGTTAGAGCCTAAAACTTACCTCTAAACAGGAAAATAAAAAATGATGGCTTTATTAAGTTTCTGCTTAAGCAAGATCTTTTTTTTCAGGAGAAGAACATTTGAGAGCAGCTTTATTATGTATAGAGATTAAAGGAGAAGTTTTATCACTGAGTTTGCTTTTAGCCTTGTTTCTTTTTGGCTGCATAAGCCCGAACAAGAATTACCAGTGAAGTGCAGCTGAGTGCTGCCCGAGCTGTCAAATGCATCTTCCTTGAATTAATAGCCTATATCTGTGCCTTCCTGAGGGGCATTTGCTGTTTTGAAAAGGATTGCATGGAAAATAACAGTTCTCCACCAGAAAACATCAGAGTGTATAATATAGTAAAGACCACGTCCTCTTAAGGTTGGGTTTTGTTATTTATTTTCTCTTTCTGTCTGTGTTTTAAAATTGTCCTGCAGGGTGTGTAGTAGTCGCTAGCAGAGCGTGTAGGCTGGGCTAATGCACCAGCATCCCATGAAATGCAGGAAGCTGTCTTTGGGTGCCTCTGGCAAATTATGTGTGCTTTGCTGTTTAGCAGCTAAAAGGTCAAATAGCCCTAAGGGTCTCTAAAAAGTGGAGACCCACGGGTGTGTTAGAACCACCTCCTTCATCCCAGTTGCCTAGCAAAGAGAAGGAAGAGGCTCCTGTTTGCTTTGGTTTGCCACCAGCCATGCTTCATCACCACTAAGTGCTATTTACACCACTGGCCAGTTTGAGGTGTAGGTAAATAGCACTTAAACATACCAAACTGAGCTGGAATAAACTGCTGATTTTCTGTCTAGCAGTCTGTTAAGATGATTGAAGTGTAGGTACAATGGCAAAGCGTACTGCACTCGGTGACTGACCTGCTGCTCCAGGTGCTGTCACATTTTTAGTCGAAAGTCAGCTTCCTGGTAATTGGTATAATGTTTTTTTTCCAACTTTGCATTGCAGGTCCTGGTCTAGCAATCAGAGTGATATGTGCTGAGGAGCCTTATGTGTGCAAAGACTTCCCTGAAACAAACAACATTTTGAAAATAGTTGCAGATTTTTCTGCAAGTGTTAAGAAGGTAACAGAACTGCTAAATTCAAATATGCCTGGAAGCAGCATGAGCATTCTGTAGTGGCCTGCAATGAGCTTGAAGCTGCTAGAAGTTTAATATGACTTATTTGTGCCCTTTAAGGAGTAATGCATTCCAGTGCAACCTACTTCAGTATAGTACAGTAGGATTTTCAGTGCCGTGACTGGTGCAAGTGTTGAACAATTTCTGGAAAATGAAAGCTTATTTACTGTTGGAAAGGTGAATAGATTTTGGTTTAGCTAAACTTTGTGCAGATGAGGATTTCTGGAGACTTTTCTTTTCCCTGAAATAATTGGAACTTTATACATTTACTTGCCCCAGTGATCACTAAATGTCTGAATTAAAGTACAGGAGTGAGGAATTAGTGCTTAAACAGAAACCTGGAGCTTTTAATCAGTAGAGTGATCTCTACTCACAAAGGTCATAACAATTAACTGTAAGCTCACTTGAACTGAACTGCAGGGTGGGTGAAAAGTTGTTAGCAGAGGCCTGCTCTTAAGTGTAAGTTCAAAAAAAAAAAAACTACCAAAACTTTTTGATAAATACTGAAGGGTGAGTATTGACATCTGCTTTACCTTTAAAATGTATTGAATTGCAGCGTAGTGTGACAGACACTGCTTTGTTCTGCACCTGAACAACCAAAACGAAACTACAGCTTTGTGAAAGAGAGAGTGAGCACAGGAAAAGAGCTTCGTCCGTGGCCTTGCAGAGCTTCAGCTTAAAAAATACATACAGTCTACTAAAAAGAATTGCCTTTGCTAAAATGTCGTTGTCAAATGAAAAGTATTTTTCAAATAGTTCCAAGGGGGTAAACGTGGACTAAATTTAAGCAAACAGCTACTTAAATACTAACTTTATTTGCACTGTGTATGTTTGGAGTGCTCAGGGGCTTTAATGAATTAAAATGTATTTTTCTGCATTGTTTCACAGCCACATACTTTGCTGCAAAGGGTCAAGGCGTGTACAACTGAAGAAGACCAGGAGAAGCTGATGCAGATTACAAGCCTACATTCACTGAATGCCTTCTTGTTACCAATCAAAACTGTGGGAGTGCAGGTAAAGGGATTCATTCCAGACACGTTCTGAAGGCTGCAGTGAAGCATAATAATTACTGCTTTATGATTGAAATTAAGGGGCTTGAATCAAGAACGTAAACTGCAAGTGACTGTGATACCTGTGTTACTGTCACTTCTCGAGATACCTGAACAGACCCTTGAGTACGTGCCAGGTATTGTGTCTGAGGCCATTGTTATGGCTGAATAATGATGGTCACTTCTAGGCTTCTTAGTCTTGCAGGCTCTGCTGTAACCCTGGGTGTGTCCCCCCCTTAAGGCTCAGGAGTCCTAGATGAAGTCTGTCAAAACTCCCTGCTTCCTACACCCAATCACGCTCGTCGCCCTTTCCCATGCTTTTTCAAATTGTACTGTATCCTTATCTCCAGAGGAAGGGAAGCAGAGCAGTGCAGGCCCGTCAGGGTACAGGGACACTTGACTCTGTGCAGTGTTACGTTCCCTTTCACACCTTTGCTGATGCCACTCGTGGTTTTGTGAGCTGTGTTTCGGTGACAGAAATGCAAACAAGATAAGATGTGCTGAGCTGGCATTCTCAGGGAATTGAGCACAGTCACTTGGAGGATTGTTTACTGAGTAGTCATAGCTGTAAAGTACCTTTCTTTGCTCTGCCACTATTGAATTACATCCCTTATTTTATTATCAGCTGTTTAATCTTGTGCCTGGCTTCTGTAGCTCTCTGCAGTCCACTTCTGTTACTGTTTTAAACAGCAGCAGCACTTTTCTCTATTGGGTCACAGGCCTTCCTCAGCTGGTGTCATGAAAATACCAGTACACAGTCGGTCCCTATGCTCTGCTCACTTCATATGAATCTTTCCATTCTGAATCTGCCCTTTTATACCCCCTCATTAGCTCAGGAGAGGCCTGTTGTATTACTCTGTCTTTTCCCCTTCACTCGGGATCTCTCAGCGTACCGATTTCACCAGCTTCGTGTCCGCTAAACGTCGGCACAAAATGTGGTCCTGTAACCTACAGGATGAACGGGAAACTATTGTGAACACTGCTGGCAGCAAAGTTCATGTTCAGTTATTATTGGTTTTAATTTACAGGGTGACTGTCGTTCATATAGCTACGTTTGTGGGATCTCTAGTAAAGATGCTCCACACTGGGAGTCTCTGATGTTTCTTGCCAGGCTCATACCACGCATGTGCCACAACATCAACAGGTAAATAGTTTTGAGTTATCTTTATTTCCAGTGATCCCCTTAATAAACAGATGTTGAGCATGCACAAGCCTTCTCCTGCTTAATCCACAGCAGATTTTTTTTGTTTTATACGTTGGACAGAGCTTCCAAATACACAGTAAATCAAGCCAGGCTTATTCCTGGAATCACTCCCCTGACAACCTAATGGCCTATCTCCCCCTTTCCTCTGAGCACTCCCATCAGGCAATATCCAGTGTAACTGCTGAAAAATCTTTTTTGAAAGGCTCCAAGCCTGCTGATGAGTTGGGCTCTCATGCAGTATGTAACTTTTTTTTTTTTTGCTTTATTTCAAAAAGGGAATTCACATGGGACTGTCAGTTCTAATGGCACATAGGGGAGCTCCAAAGCTTGGCAGTTTAATCTTAATTGAGCTCCCTTGTGAATATGCATTTTCTAGATACTTGATTCCATAACTCTTTCTAGCAGCTGCTTAGATTTTTAAATCAGTTCTGGAGAGTGCATATCCTCCTCGCCTGCCTGCAGGCTTTCTAATTAAACTGCTTATAGTTCCTTATAGCAAAACTTAATTTTGTCATGTAAGTGACACTGAAAGAAGTGTTATTTTTAAAGGCAAGTTCTTGAGTAGCAAGATAATTCTTTAAATCAAATGCAGAGGGAAGAAAATAAGGCATAAATTCAGGACTGTGTGCGCAGTTTCAAAGGATGTGCTGGATTTTGCAGCACTGCTGTCATCCTTAAGGTCTTTTGGATTTCATACTACCCTCCTGAGCTTACCACACCTCTGGGAGTTCTGCTTTACCCCAGGGTATGTTTTCAGAACCTTTCCTTGCTGTTTATAGGGATGCTGAAGCTGATGGCTTGAGGAATGCGCTGAAACCGTTGGTCTTCTGCCCAGCCATGCTCACAGCCTTTGTATTCTAAACAAAAATACAGAGTATAAAGCTTGCATGCTTTTCTGCTTTGGCTTTTAGCCAAGCATTCTCCATTTGTATCTACAAACCCAAATAACTTGTGTGACTACATCATAGTAAACCCCTGTATGGGGCCAGTCAGGCAATGTTATACTTCCCTTGTTCTACAATGTGCAAAACATGAGGAATGTAATTGAAAAGGTAAAGCTGCTGTGGCTGGTTTGAATTCAGAAGGTATTTTATTACAGATGTAGTTGCGTAGAGTTAAAAACTGCAGTGTTAGTGCCCTGTGCTGGAAACACAGCTATTCATTAACAACAAGGTTTGCTATTTAATGGTATTATTTTGGTAGTTTCCTATTAGGAGAGAAGATAGAGGTTGTAAACACTGACTACATAGCTTTCTTTGAACAATCTTAACTTGTACTGCTGTCAAAGTAAAATTGAGAAAACACTCTTCAGTATTTCAGCTTTTTTCAAAGGATTATTCTCTTGAATAAGTGATATTTGGGCTATTGCTGCTCTCTAGCAAACCAGGATAAATTGATACATTTGATTTCCAAAGACAGTATGTAGAACACTTGCAGGAAGTTACATTAAGCTTTAGTAAGTAGCTAAGGAACAAAATCAACTATTATGCTTTTTTTTTTTTTTTCCCCTAGCCTTATTTTCTCACCACGATAACTAGAGATGCTTTCTTCAGGCCATCTGGTTTATTCTGTTGCATGCAAAATGTGGGTTTTCTACCATCCTGTTTTTCAGAGTTGTGTACGTGTTCGGTCCACCGGTCAAAGAACCTCCTACAGACGTCACCCCCACTTTCCTGACCACAGGAGTCCTCAGCACTTTACGTCAAGCTGATTTTGAGGCTCACAATATTCTCAGGGAGTCTGGTGGGTACTTTGCCTTATCCCGTGGGTTAGACTCTTGTTTCAAGGTCCCTGCAAACCTGACTGGGTATGTTTACAGCGATACTGTCCAAATCCACAGGCTTCTCGAGTCTCTCAGAAAAAGAGAATTTAATGGGATGACAGGCAAGAGTCTTACCTGAAAGTTGTAGAAGCTGATAGCTAAAGCACGGGAATTAATTTTAAGGGATTTAGCAGAATTAATTTTAGGGGGATTGAGGTTTGTGTCTGACACATTCTGAAGCTTCACTGCAGTGGAAACTTCTGTAAAAAGTACTGTAACTGTCTGGAAGTCAACCAGATTGCTACTTTGATGATCTCAGTATTTGCCTGAAGTAAAGAAACTTGACATAGTTTCTAAATCATGGAGGTTTTGTGGAAAGAAAGGAGCCTGAGGAACTAAATTTCTACTGATTATGATGCTCACTACTCGTGGTAGTTTCCTATTTCTTTACTTAAAGTAAAAGCTGTATTTGTAAACCCAACCACTTCAGGCTAGCAGATGGTGATATTTCAAACCCATAACATCCAGGGAGCAGCAGCCTCGGATGTGGTGCACAGGCAGCATCTGGGAATATCATAGTTCTGAGGTTCAATTGGTGTTGTACTTAATATTTCTTTTAACTAGTTACATTTAAAGATGTGATACGTGGGAAGCAGCTCATCAGACTCGCCTATATTTTGGATAAATCAAGTTACAAAGGATACCCCTTTGGAAAGACATATTCTGCTGGCAAGGCTGCCATAATTTGTACAAAAACAGCCTCAAAAGGCTGAGGGGGATAACACTGTCAGCTGTGTTTGTAAAACTGTGGCTGTCTCTCACTAACTTTTGGTGACGCTCGGCTTTGTGTGAAGGAATCTCTCTCAAAAACAGGCCTTGAGTTACCATTTAGTGAAAAAAGACTTGTGTCAGCAGCTGAGGCTGGTGCTGGTGCAGGGCGAGAGCCTGCAGCGGTGCCAGACCTGCTCCCCGTGCTCCTCAGCCTCTAACATTAGGTCATTTAACAGTGAAACTGGGGAGGCTGGGCATTGCCTTTCCCAAGGAGAGACTTAAAAAGCCCAAAAGTGAGAGGTGATTGTCTGGAGTTACCACTCAACCACCAGCACCAGGGATCCTTCAGAGTTTTCTCTTAAATATGTCAGAGATACTTGAGAACGGCTCTTTATTGGCATTGAGATGGGGAGAGAGAAAACCTCTCGGTTATGTTATGTGGGAAGGAAAGTGGATCTTAAATTGTGTTCACAGTGAATTGCAGGGACAGCTGAGATGATCTGGGTTTGTTCCGCTCGCCTGCAAACGCTGAAGATCATTACAAGTGGCAATTTGAGTAGTTTTAGTGCTTGCACCACTGAGTGCGCAGCAAAAAGCTCCCAGAAGGTCTAAGTGTATAGCTCAGAGTATATAGTTTGAAGTACACATGGGAAATTCTGTAAAACTTCTATCACGTTTGTGCCTTTCAAACAAATTCATGCACTTTATGCTACTGTTTTCTGAAGGTTATGCTGGGAAAATAAGCCAGATGCCAATAATACTGACGCCGTTGCATTTTGATCGCGACCCGCTGCAGAAACAACCTTCCTGTCAAAGATCGGTGGTTATTCGAACTTTTATTACGAGTGATTTTATGACTGGTATTGCAGCAACTCCTGGTAATGAGGTTCCAGAAGAGGTAATATGGGATTTCAGGTTTCTTTCCAACTTGAGCTGGTTTTGTGGATGACTCAGTTTGGCTTTCTTCCCTCTCTTGATTGCTTGCCTTGAATTTGATCGCCGTCATGGTATTCATTAGGAAGAATAGGGTGCTGGTTTTTTGGGGGGGAAAAAAACCACCCTGTAACAAAATGAGAAGCTGGCAGATGGGTCTGACAAACTTAAAGGCTTTCCAGCAGAGTTGAGCCAAAATACCATCAATTAAAAAAGAACCAATATCCCAACCCTTTCTGGCACTTTTAATTTTTTTTTGCATTAGAAATTGGCAGTGTCCCAACTTCTAGAATTGCCCTTGATTGCCACTTCTGATTTGTCTGGGACCTGCTGTTTAACATCTCATTATTTAGGTCACTGAAAGGATTTAGGAGTTGAAGTCAGGTATATTTTTTGGGAAGCTTTATCCACCTTCGGTTTCAAGTACTTTGTCTCTCTGGGAATGTAGCGTCAGTGGAGAACAGGATTGAGTTTTAAATGTACCTTAAAAGTCTATAGGCATTGTTCTGTAAATGTATGTGAGTAAAGGGCTCTACTTTAAGGCAGATCCTGTCCATTTAAAAGATACAGTTCAAAGTTAAGTCACCGTGTAAACTATTCCAGTGTATAAAATGAGGATGACCTTGAAGTTTGTGTTTAAAAGCAAACCAACCAAACACCACAAACCCCACACAAACAAGTAAAAAAGCCCACTTTCTTTACAATATAAAATGGTTGCTTTAAGGCTAGGTAATAATGGGGTAACTAGGTGGTAGAAGTTGTGGAAAGCACCTGTATTTATTGGGAAAATAATCATACTTTGATTAAAATCCTTCTGTGTTTCTCTGCGGAGAGCAATGCGTTTTAATTTACGCTTGTGCTGTAAAATAGCCCGGCATGGAAGTGGCCTTGCTGTGAACTGGGGGATTTTTAAGGAAGCTGAACTTGTAAGGATCAGCAAGTTCTCATCTTGAGTGCTTTTGCTAACAGGAATTGATCGTGAGCCCTGGAGAATAGCTCTCAATGGAACCTCTTTCCTTTGGATGGTTCTTTCTCGGAGTGTGGGGTTTTTTTACCTTTAAAGCTCCCTTTGTTGTTTTGAAAGAGGTTTCACTCAGGCTGCTGCTTTGTGTTTGATGATGGTTGGGCTGGAGATGATGGGCTGAAAAAAGCCTGCAAATGATTGGTAGTGACATCTAACAGCTCGTGTTCAGCTGAACCTTCAGGACTGAGTTTTGAAGCTGAAGAGCTGCTGCCTCCAGGGGAGCGTTTTTCACCTGGTTTATTGCCAGTGCCAGAAATTGGGCGTGTTCCAAATCTAACTGCAGATATCATGAAGCTAGAGGTTTTCAGCTGATTTTATTTCTTAATTGGTGGTAATGTGCTAATAGCTACAGGCTCTTTCTCTCTTGTGTATAACAGCATTAGTGTGAATAAAGTTTTCCCTTTTTAAGCTTTTCTTGGATAGTTTTCATCAGCCCCCTTTTAACATCCTCTCTTCTGATGCATTTGTGTTTTGTGTTTGTTTTTTTTTCTGCCTTCACGTTAGGTTGTGTTAAAAATGGTGGCAGAGATTAAGAAGATTCCTGGCATTTCTCGGGTGATGTATGACTTGACATCAAAGCCACCAGGAACCACGGAGTGGGAGTAACTAACTTTTTTTTTCTATTAAAGTACTGTGTGCAGTCTAAATCATATCAGAAACCATTCCCAGTGTTGACATGCAGTACTGTGAAAGAGTGACTGGAGCTGCTACATCGCATCAGATTCCTCTCCTGGAGCATAGACCTGCAGTTAAGAGCTGTGCTGGGGATCATAACTGAGCGGGGCTGAGGATTTGTACGGGTAAATAATCACGGCAGCGTCGCCGGCGCGCAGACAGATTCCTATTGCTTTTGCCTTTGTCTTACCGATTCTTCCCGTCTTCAGACATGTTACCGCAGCTGTCATTTCAGTGTCTCTTTGTTTTTGTACACCTCGTAAAAAGAGACAGTTTATTTACTTCTACCAAAAGCATTGTTACACCTGAAAATGTACAAGGAATTCTTTGTGACCAACTGCTTTCCAACGGATTTACGATAAATAAATATTTTGCCAAATGGAGTAGTGGGTACTGTTGAGTTGTGGAATTACCGTGTAGCTGTTGTATACTGTTTAGCCTGTGCTATATTGTTTGACGTATTAGCCCACGGCAACAACATCGAGCTCCAAAAGAGCAATGCTGAGAGGAAACAACCTCTGTCTGTCTTTCTGTCCTCGCCCCCCTTGCAGCACTCGGCAGGTGCGCGCGTTGGCTCCAGGCGGGTACGCGGCACCGGCTCCTTGAGCGCGTGCTGACCGCACGGGTGTGTGTCCCCGGTGCCAGGCAGGCAGGTATCTCCCTGTGCTTCTGGGGACTCCGACAGAAGCGTTCGGAAGCGGGAGTGCGGTTGGGAAAGCTGTTGCACGGAGCTACTGGGTCTGCGAGTCCACTTTCTGTCCGACGCTTGCTCGCCAGTCCCTTTGCAGCCTGTTGCTCATCTGCTTCTCTTCTACTTGATGACGGTTTATTTTCTATGTGTTTGCTTTTACAGAAACTCCTCTTTTTTTTTTTTTTTTTTTGTATGTATTGTACTTAGCTTGATCTCTCTAAGATCATTCTAGTCGTTAGTGTGGAGTCGTGGTATCGGAGGTGACTTACCCGAGCCGTAGAGATCCCTCCCGTCATTCGTATTCTGCTGTTTCCGTAGTTAAGTAAGCAATAATTGGAGAGATGGTTCCTTCGGACACCTCTGCTTCTCTGACCATGGAGGCAAGGCTATTTCCACCCACCTGAGAGCTGAACGTGCCCTGTGGTTGCTGTCTATCGAAGTTAAATTGTGACCTGAGCAGCTTACTGGGTGCCTGCTGGGTACCTCCCAGTGCAACCGACTACCCAGGGCACATCCCTCTTCTCCCTTTAGTTTTACTTTAAGCAGTTGCTTTTCATTCAGCTGCAAGATTGCCATAGTGTTAGGGAGGAAAATTTTAAACTGTTCACTAAGATGGAGTATTTCATGGCTGTAGCTACTTCTGTTTCCACTTGCAATTGTGAACTGGAATAATGGTTGGAAGCGTTTGTTCTATGTTCCTTTGATTGCACACATTTCCCTGTTGTTCTTACATTTACTGCCTACACGTTATGGAAATTTAGTTTAATTTCTGCTTATAAGAAATGGCAAACTCGTGTAAATTCATTCTTTTGCTTGTGCCGTTGAGTGGTGGTTTTTCACTTGGGGAGGAGATGGTGTGTGACAGCCTCTGCTCCCTGGAAGAGCAGCAGAGCGGTGGCCAGAAATCTGCCTGCCCTTTGGATGAGCTTTTTGTGGTGGGAGCAAAGTAGTATCAGTAGAAATGTTCTCTTATGACTGGGTTGTGATCTGGAAGAGCTGTCAGTCAGAACCCCTGTAAGTCAGTGTTTGCTGCGGCAGGTTCTGTTGCCTCCTGAGTTCTGATGGAAACAAATCATCTTAATTGTCTTCTCTCAAAAGAAAGCTCCCTAATGAAACTATGGCCTCGGGGTCCATGTTCGTGTTTTGTCAGAAAAAGCTGAGGATGGTTGTTTTCTTGACGTTGTTGGTATCTCAGACGTAAAGGGCGCGATGACATGAAACGGCTCTTTGGTGTGACGTGGAAATCCTTCAGCCTTTTAATGCTCTAGCAGTTGTTGCTTATTGTGAGAAGGCTTGGTCTTGCTGCTGCCGCTGCCACCGGCTTGTGTTGCCTTGACAGCAGGTAGGCAAAAGAGAAGGAATTACTGAAAAAATCACGCAGAGAGTATAGAGCACCTCTTAAACCCAAACCTTTCTCTGTGTTGACTCGGATGCTTAGTTGGTCTCTGGGTAAATAAATCTTCAGTCCCATAGTTATGATGGAACTCGCAAGAAAATTCGTGCGGCTGCGGTGACGCCCGTGGGGCTGGGGGTTGCAGTAACTGTGGCACCTCTGGACCACAAACCTGCAGAAGATCTGGGCAGAAATCTTTTACTCCCTGCATAGGGCACACTTTGGAAGTCCTCGTGGAGCCACATCTTAACTAGAGGTGTGATGTTAACCTGTGCTCTATGTGTGTGCTGGAGTTGGACGTACGCTTTAACCGTCTTCTAATCACCCGAGTCGCTGTCACCTCTGTAACGAAACGGAGCTTGGCAGCAATTCCTCTTCTCTTTAGGAATATCCTTTGGGGCTTTTTTAAGCCAGAAAGCTGAATATTGACAATTTTAGGCATAACCTATTGCACTATAATAAAAATGTCTTACTGGAATGGAACTTGTGACACCAGTGCCATGCATCGTAGACGTGGTGGGTTGTTCTTCAGAAGGTCGGTGTTCCCATCCCAGCAGTTCTTGAGTGTTTTTATGGGATCCACGTGTATCAGACAGCCAGAAGTGGAGAGAAACATAATCCTCTGTTCACATTTCTTAAAAAAAAAAAAAAAATCTATTTAGCACCTAGTTTACAAACTAATAACTGTAGCTGCCCTGTACAATTGTTCACCACGAGTCTTCAGTAAAACATGTCAGCAGTTAGAGGAATTTGTATTGGGGGCATTCCCCACCGTTCTCAATTTTTAACATTTTTCTGCTTGTGAAATGATAAAGTACTGTGAGCCTTAATTTTTATCCACAAATAAAAATATTATGTTTGAACATCAGTGTGGCTTACTTCCTTGGTTTCAGGGCTTACACGTAGAAACAAGATTATAAATGGACTGTCCCTTTAGGGTTGAAAAGGCTGCTTTGTGGCAGTCGTGTTTCCGGCTGCAGCCCCTCCTGGGCCAGGGAGATGTTCCTGCTTGGGGGCACGGCTGTGGTGATGGGGCTGCTGTGGCCTGGTGGGAAACTCCTCCAGCACCTCTTTGCGTTGGGGGTGCAGTTGGGTTTGTGGCAAACCTCTGCTGGCCTTTGCTCCTGGCAGTAGGTCACCGTTTCAAGACCAGGTTCAAATTTCCACTCTAAAAAGAAAAAGGCAGCTGAGATAGCTGAGAACAAAAGGTTTGTGTGCAGCGGTCAGGAGATGCCATCATCTGCAGGAGAGCCTGAGTGGGCACTGCTCCTTTATCTTGCTTGAACAGAAGTGAACCAGTTCCACCCTGTAATCAAAGTAAATGAACCTGGTGGCCGTGACTTTGGTGCAAATGATTTGGTGGTTCTGGTTCAGGGGCAGTGTTGGAGGTCTCAGGTCATGCTGGGGGCACCATGGGAATGGGGTTTGAGCTCCTGCTTATAATCTGCTGCCTGATCTGTGATGGAAACAAACCCTTCTCCCCCAGAGAGTGCAGCAGCAAATTGTTCTGGTCCAGATCCTCCATCAGTGTTCCAGAGTGCTGCCACCAGCCCTCTGCCCTGTCTCCTGCTGGGCCTCAGCAGCCAGAGCTGCAGCAGTTGCCCCATGCTTGGGACCCAAGTACCTCACAGAGACTGCTGGGCTTGGCTTTTCTGGAGGGGTTGCCCTCCTGGAGGGAGCCTTCAAAATAAATGTCTCATTTTGTGTGGTTTTTTTCTTCCATAGCTTGGTAGTGGTAGAGGCTCTGGGGCAAACCCCTCTGTGCACTTCAGGAGAGCATTGAGGGATTTCACAGAGAAGCTGCAGGAAAGCTCTAAGGTAAGGAGGCACATGAGAGGCTTGACCAAGCTTTACCCCAAAGCAGTTTGGGAGCTGGGGGTGCAGCAGGAGTGACTTTGAGCAAGGCAGAGTCCAGTTTGGACAGGAATTTGAGCAAACTGGTCTAGGGGGCGGTGTCTCTGGCCAGGACAGGAGGTTTGAACAGGATATCTTCAAGGTCCCTTCCAACCTAAATCATTCTGTGATTCTATGACATCCTAAACTTATAAAGGGCAGGCAGACAAAAAAAAAACCCACCAAACCCAGACAAACCCACCCTGAAGTGGGGCGTGTAACCACCGGCAGAAATGCCCCTTTTGTTGCCGTGAGCATCGCAGCAGAACCAGGCGTCCAGCAGGGATGGTGCTAGGAAATTGTTCCGTGGAGAAAGGCTCTGGGGTAAGTGGCCCTCACATGGACCTGAGGAGCTGTGCCTGGGGTAGGCTTGGGGACTGTCCCTGGTGTGCATGTCCCGCTGCTCCCCAGGGGGTGTCCAGGCTCACCCTCGCTGCAGAAAAGGGTGCTTGCCAACATATTTGTGCACGCACTTTCCTTAATGAAAAAGAAATAATTAAAAGGTGCCATGCATAATTTATCATGCTCTGACGTGGGCTGCCATCTGACCAGGGGCTTGTGGGGACCATGACCCAGCCACGGATGCCAGAGTTCCTCCTCTGCTCCTTGGAGTATTGTGTCCAGTTCTGGTGTGCTCAGCACAGCAGCGAGGGACCTGTTGGAGTGGGACCAGAGGAGCCCCAGCAATGCTGGGAGGGCTGGAACCCTTGTGAGGACAGCCTGAGACACCACCCAGCCCCAGGTTTGAAGGTGGCTGAGTCAGGGTTTGGATTCAGGACGATCTTTTGTGCTTTGCAGAGCAGGAGTTTATTTTTAGTCCCTTCTGTAGTGCCGATCACCATGGCAACGCAACAGCATCGCACGGCTCCTCCATGGATGTGCTGCTTGGGCTGCTCTGGCAGCACCGGACCAGGAGGAGCCAGCGTGGGGACAGGGGCCCTGGCCACAGGTTCTGGGGGGAGGTGGCAGCTCAACATCCCACATCTGGTCCAGGGCTCTGCTAACAGCTGGAGCTGGGTCTCGCTGCCTCCCCCGCCTGGTGCTCTCTGCCCCTGGAAACCAAACGCGATCTTCCAGGCACACCGACCTGTCCAGGAAGAATTTCAGATGCCTCCTTTGAGCATTAAAGCCGCTCAGCAGGGAATTAACAGCTCCAAACCTTGTCAACTAAAGCGGATCAGCCTTTTTGTCTGAAATTTATGCAGAAAAGTAAAGAACAACGTGGGTGGTTCTGCACCTTTTCGTACTGTTTGAAAGCAGATGCTTGAGCGATCTGGGGATCGTCAGGCTTCAGAGGCTGCTGCACGTGTCCAGAGTGCAGAGCCAGGCACAACCTCCCTGTCCCCTCCAGAAGGGTCTGAACGTCTGGATTCCTCTTGACCTTGGAAAACCTGCCCCATCCTAATAATGGATTGCTTGAGCACTGCTTGGCCTGGGGCAATCCAGAGCAAATGCAGAAAAGCTGCTTGTCAGTGATCTCGACGAAGGAGGAAAAAAAATGTTAATTAACAGATACCCAGGAATTTTTCTTTTTGCTTGGGTATGATAGGACTTGTATTTGGCTCTGAGATGGTAGCTAAAAATGACCTGAGAAGATAAAGGGCTGAAGAGACCCTCTTGCCACTTCAGATTGTAGTTTCAGAGGCTTGACTCACTCAAAGCTGAATGTGATCCTGTGCTCCCTGAGCTGCCCAGCTCCCTGACACCCCTGGGGGAGGCAGCTGGGGGCTTTCCAGGGGTCTGCCTTTGGGATTTATGGAGCACCCTGCAACAGGCAACTGCTCCGCCTCCATTTCATTAAGAGACACAGTGCTTTTTATCCTCTGCCACTTCTAATTGCACTGGTCTTTTGATCAGATGTAATAAATCTGGATGAACAGCAATGGGGTGAAACAGCAGCACATTGCAAGGGGCTGGAGTTACCAGCAGGCTGGCGCACGGCGATAGGTGGGACGGCCAGTCCTGCTCTGCCTCCTGCCCTGGTCAGCAAAGGGATCAACACTACACAATGCAGCTGGTTTTGGATGTGATCTGAGATCCACTTGTCTGCAGGGGCTGGAGTTGCTCTCCCAGTGCATCAGTTGATGCCCAGCAGTCTCAAGAGGTCATTGCATGAGCTCAGACCGTGCACCAAGAGCACCCAGCTCTAAGAGCAGCATCTTTCTACCCCGTGTGGTAAATCCAGGGGAAGGCAGCTCATTGCTGGTTCTCCTGCGTGTTGGGGAAGATTTGCCAGCAGGTCTGAGAAACACGGAGGAATCAGATGCTCCTTCCCCAGGAGAAACCCTTGAACTGGTCTGGTCCCTGCTGCTCGCACAGGAGAGGGGTGTAGAGACTCAAGGCTCCCCTGTGAGCTGGGAGATGAAATGGTTTTGAGCTCTCTGCCAGGAGAGGGCTGGATGCAGGGCGATACATTAACACTGACTTCGGTTGGATTTGGTGTTGGGATTTCTCTTAATCTGCAGTCGATAGATACATTCAACTCTTAGTTCCCCAGCAATGCCTGAGATGCAGCTAATTTCCCCATTTCCAGACACATCCCAGACACCATTCCTATCACCATGCCCTGCAAGGGCCACCTTGGTGCCCGTCCACCGCTCCTCGGTGGCCAAAAGCCGGAGGGGGATAGTGTGCTGCGGGGGAAGCCACACTGCTGGCTTGGAAATGGGCTTCATGGTGCTGTTGGGCTCTGCTCCCCAGCAGCCTGGAGGGTCCTGGCCCCCCTGTGCTGCCTATTGGGGTTTTTCTGGAGGAGCTGACCTGCAGAGCTGAGGAACCAGAGTGCCAAGGGGGGGAGCCAAGGAATAGTTTTAAAAGCTAAGTGCAACTTGAGCACGTATATAGCTTTCTTTTAAACATAACTTCAAACCTGTTCTTTGTTTCCAAGGTCATGCCTGCTTGATGTGAATGGAGGGAGGGCTGCTCCTCCATCCCCCGGGGACTGATGGGATGGCAGATCCATTTCCAGCTTCTTCCAAGAAAATGAAAACAGCAGGGAATGCCTGACCTGCCCCACTGAATTTTTTTTGAGAGCTTGCCTGTATTTGGAAGTACCCTGAGAAGGCTGGCTTGGGATCCTTGCCCTCACTTCAGGGATGTGAGTATTGACCGTGACACAGGGGTGCTCTGTGCACTTCCAGTATCACAGAATCCTAGAATGGGTTGGAAGGGACCATTCAAGGTCATCCAGCCCAACCCCCCTGCAGGGAGCAGGGCCATCTGCAACCAGAGCAGGGTGCTCAGAGCCTCGGCCAACCTCCCCTGGGATGGGTCCAGGGATGGGGCAGCCACCACCTCTCTGGGCAGCCTGGGACAGGCTCTCACCACCCTCAGCAGCAACAATTTTTTCCTTATATCCAATCTCCCCTTTAGTTTTGAACCATCACCCCTTGTCCTATCTCAAGAGGCCCTGCTACAAAAAAAAGTGAAGATGGATCAGGAAAGGATCTGGGAGGTGCCCCTTGGGTTGGCTTTGCAGGCTGCAGGGGTTGCCCGTGGGGCTCCTGCCCAGCTCTGCCAGGGGCAGGGCAGAAAGCAGTGGATGCTGCCAGCTGAGCAGGGCAGGGCTCTCCCTGGTCGTGCTGTTCATAAGTCACTACGTTTAAATGCTGTCGGAGCAGGTTGAACCACTTAATACCAATTAAGGACCTTAATGAATCTTGCCCTGATGGGGTTTCAATTACCTTAAGTAGAAGGTGGTGTGGAGCAGGAGTGCGGTCGCCTAAAGGCTATCGTTTAGACTCTTGCTAATTGGATCATGCATTTGAAAATTACTATGCTCCTATGGGATGAAATCTATATGTTTACTGAGGTGTCACAGATATTTTCCAGCCCGGTCTGTACCTGTGGAAGGATTGCATTTTTCTGCTTAAAAACCTCTAAATTCAGACCTCCCACATTATTAACTGCTGCTAATTTGTCCTGCTTGAGATGAGCTACGGCTGCGTACGCAGAGAGATTTTAGATATGCGCTGAAAAAATTGGGGGAACGCTTCTGAAGAGGCTGGTGTGGAGTCTGGAAAGCTGGAGGGGGGTAGATTTTAAGATCATTTGGAGAGAGGATGAATTTTAAATGAGGTTAAGTAGCATTGCTGGAGAATTACTGGGTCAGAATTCGCATCCCGCGTTCCTCTCGTTTGGAACGAGGCACAATGAATTCATTGTGCGGAGGATCGGGACAGGCTTTCCTGACGCGGCGAGGCACCTGCCGAGCTGCACGCAGCTGGAACTGCACATCCTGCTGGAAAAGTGCTGAAGAGCCTTTAAAAAAACCTCACAAATGCAAACCATGTGAAGTGGGCTAATTAATCACGGGCACCTAAGGCTTTTTTTTTCTTTTTTTTTTTTTTCTTTTTTTTTCTTTTTTTTTTTTTTTTTTTGAGGAGGAAACATCTGCTGGAGGTTTTCAGAAGCAGTTCTCCTATTTACATCTGCAGAACAGGGGGTTTGACTCCAAATAGTGTCTGAGATAGAGGAAAATGTATTAAACTGGTCCCGGAGGAGGCAGGGATGGGTTTCACGGGAACGTTCCGCTTTAAAACAGGGGACACGAAGAGTATTGTTTGGTTGTTTCATTCTTTTCAGTGGCTGTTCTGTACCTCCCCACTGCTTGTTGTTGCTGTAACCTCCCTTGGCTCCAGACAGCTCGGGATTGAGCGGTTAATACAGATAAGTGCAGGGCATTACGCTCGGCAGCGGGGAGATTAACCCACCCGTGCAGGCTGGGTGGCTGCTGGGGCCAGGGAGAGCTCGGCGGGGGCCGCGCTGAGTCCTGGGGACTCTGCTGAGATCCAGGACCTGCCATGCCAGGGGTGGGCCTAGGGTGACCCTCCTGCCCGCAGAGTGGCACGGGGATGGTTCCGTGTGTGTGTCCATCTCTAGGGACAGCAGCTGGGATGAAAATCACATTTTATAATGCATTTGAAGAGCAGCTATAAAAGTTTTCAAGGCCTGGATAAGGGTATTAAAAATAAGCTCTAGGTTGTAAGAAGTTACAGGTACAGAACTCCTAAACGTGTTTTTCTACATGGACAGTCTATAGATGTCAGAAATAGACAATTGTAATCAGAACAGCCTATTACTTTAACCAGCAATTGCCTGGAAAAAGCAGTATCTAAGGAAGGTGATGCCCCCAGCCCTAAGCAGGGATCGGTTTGATGCTTCACTTGCAGAAGGACTCTACCTTGGTCCTGTACCCCGTGGCCCTACAGTGGTTTCGGGGTCAGGCATCCCCCCGGGTGCTGCCATCTCCCCCCTTTCCCTGCAGAAAGGTTGCTCATGGCAAACTGGTTAGTAGTTGATCACCAGCCCTCATCTGGGGAGCAATAAAGGGGCTGGCCAGTCTTGGTCTAGCAGTATCCACGAGTGGGATGTTGGCCGGTCAGGACCCAAGTGGATTTCTGGTGCTGCAGAGGGCTGGGTGAGATGCCTGAGGGGCAGGGGGCTCCTCCCCTCCAGGAGATGCTGCAGAGTCGGGCTGGCGGGCCGTGCCGCTCCAGCACAGCGCGATCACCCTCGCCGGTGAGGACACCGGTATTGCAGCCCAGGCGTGGAAACGGGGCATCAATGTTTAACGCCAGCTGGCCAGCTTTGCTTTCAGGAAAACAATCTTTCTGCATTTTTTATAAGGTGAGCTGGGGTCTCCTTACCTGCCAGAATATATAATCATCCCCGAGACAACATCCGATAGCGTTACCTACCTAAATGAGACATTACAGGAACATCCACCCTCACAATAGCCTGCTGTTCGACCAACAATGCTCCCCTTATTGACGAACAAAGTGTCAGCATCTGCTTTTAATTTAACTTTCAAGGTGACCGATACCTTTTAAGGTCTTTGGGAACAAAAGGGTGTTTCTGTGGTTAAGGAAATGATAAAGCACAGAAGGCTGAGTAAGCGCAATATGCCTGTTAGACAACCACTTAAGAACTTTATTGCTGTTGTTGGCCAACTTCCGAGTGAATGAACCCGAAGAATCTCATAAGGCCTGAACTTAATTCTCTGTAAAATAAGTGTATATCACTTCAGCTGCTCAGGGTTGATTTGAAGGCTTCTGGAGTCACTGGAAACCTCTTCCTTTTTGGGAAGTACGAGAAAGCTTAATGAGGCAACATTCTAGAACTGGCACAGAACTAGAATTCGTGAACAGCTCAAATTTTGAGTCATTTTTGGGGAGTTTTGCAAAAATTCCAGTGAATGATTTAGTGCCACCTCTGCTAAGTAGGTGGAATAACACCAGGTTCTGTGGAAGGTAAACTTTATAGGACTTCTTCCAAAAGGGAAGGGAAGTGTTTTCTTAAAAAGCACCTAAAAAGGGCTGCTTTTTTTTACTGCAGCACACCTTGGAATGCAGTGAGCCAGCAGAGAGCTGTTGCATGGTGCAGGACCCCCCAGCGGGCTCCTTGGAGGGAGCGTGGCCAGAGACCATACCCAGGACTGTGTCTGCTCAGGAGGACCTCAGCTCCCGATGGGTCGGGGGGAACCTGGTGGGTGCTGCCTGGGTGGCCAAAGCCTGGAGGGACCCAGGTTTGGGAGGGGTGGTGAGAGCTGGGCTGGTCCCAGCTGTCCAAGAAGGGACCCAAGGGCAGCCTGAGAGTGCCTGGAAGGGAGAGAGGAAGGTGGCAGATCCAAACTCTCCTGGTAAGGCAAGGGGACACCTGCCACAGCTTGGGAGCTTCAGGAGGGACCTTGGGAAGAACTTTTTCGGCGGAGGTTGGTGCAGTGTAGGAAGAGGCTGCCTGGAGGGCTGGGGGAGTCTCCAGCCTTGGGCATCTACAACACTTGGGTGGGAAAACTCATCTAGGGCTAGCATCAGACCTGCTACGTGTGGAAGGCTGGACCAGAGACCTCCAGAGCTCCCTTTTCCCTGATTCCATGAAGCTCTTCATCCAGCTCCCTGATCCCCCTGCACCTGCTGGCCAGTTGCCTCTCTGCGTGGGACACGTGTCGTCCGCGCAGGGCACGGGTGGGCGATTACTCATCTTTTCAATGCCACGGCTTTAGAATCCTGCTTGTCTTTAGAGGGCTTTTTTCCTCTTTGCCTGCCTCCCTCCAAACAAGGCTGTGTTTGTGCTCCTAAAGTGGCTGCTGTGATTAGTGCTGTAATCTCCGTATCAGCTTTTACATTTCAAACCAGAGAGGGGAATTAATTCAAATCCAGTATCCGCTCCTTTCGTACGTATTCCCCAAACGCCGTTCGCTCAGCAAGCAAATGAATCGGGAGGAGTCACGACTTTGATCTCATCTTAAGGGTGATTGAATCCCCAGATTTCTACAACTCCCTTGAAGAATGGAAGTCCTGCTGGACTGGGTGACCTGAGGAGCTGGAGCACTGCACGTGGGAGGAGGAAGAGGAGGGATGGAGCAGCCAGGTCAGCAATAACGTGGCCGGGTCAGTGAAGCCCCCGGTGCTCCAAGAGCGCATCCGGCAGGAACCGCGCTGCAATTTGCTCGGCCAAGCCGCGTGGCTGTGAATTTGCCGTCGAGGTGACACACGTGACTTTACCTCCCCTGGCTGGACCCCTTCCATGTTTACAGCTTTAGTGAGCTGGACTCCTTTTTTTCCCCACCTCTACCCATCTAAATACTTTGTTCTGTACGAGCCCAGCCGGGGTGCGCTGCTTTGCGCGTGTTTATGTTGCGTTTTAAGAACCGTCCTCCTCATTTCATTGCAAAATGAAGCCGCTGGCGAGCGGGAAGCTGCTCCAGATGTTTCCATGAGAAGGTTGCAGCTCTTCTTTCTGGTTAAGCTCCGCAGGCACATATCTAATTACAGCTTTGTGGCTGGCATAAGGTTATAGGGGGAGGAAAGTGCACGCTGAAAATCAGTTTCGATGATTTGAGGGCAGTGACTTAGTGCTGCGGGTGCTGCCTTCGCACCGAGGCGGGACGCAAGATGCTGGCGGCACGCACGGGGACTGTGGGGGGTAAAAATGCCGAGGAAAGCCTGAAGCTGAGGAAGCAGTCGGTGCTTTCCCTGGGGAGCAGGGAGAGAGCCCTGAAGAGCTCCTCAGAGAGCGGGAAGGAGGCCCGAGCCCGGCCTGGGCAGCCGCAGCAACGCGCCCGGCGCCTGGCTCTGCTGCGGGAGCTGGAGATGAACTGGTACCTGCGGGTCTGCGAGCTCTCCCACGAGTTCACCATCGCCTACACCACCGGCATGCCCCACAGGTACGTACCCCGGCGGCTCTTCAGGCACTAGCAATTTGCACTCCAGTAGTAGTAGGAATAATAATAATGAAGATGACAATAATAATATAAAGCTTTTTTGCTTTACCAGCCTGACTTCTCTGATTATTCACTTTTTTTCTTGCTGCACTGTGATGAGTGTGCACTACAGAGCTGGAAACTCTGCAAACTTGTTTCTTAGTTCCTGTAACTTCTTTCAGCACAAGCTGCCCATGGTTGTTCAGCTTTATTTCTCGTGAGCTGTTTTGTCCCATGTGGCTGTGACCTCGTTTGAATGTAGTTGAAAAGTTGCTGCTGTTGTTGTGCAGGGGCTGTGCGGGTGACAGGGAAAATGTCAGGAAAGCCTTTTCTGGGTGCTGTTGGCCCCAGGTCCCTGTCTCCCCCTTCCTGGAGCTGGGCAGCAGTGAATAAGCTGCTCGGGAGGGGAAACCTACAGCTGCTGGGTTTCTAATTGATCTTAAATGGCACAGCCTCCAGAACCTGATCTTACTCCTTGAAAAAAATATAAGGGGATCTTGGTATTAGTGGAAATTAGACGTGCGAGTCTCTAATCTCCTGCACTGATAAGACCCTTAATGAAATAGGAACCTAAATACAACCTGTCCGGTGATGCTGCCTCAACCCCACCATCCCCCAGCAGCAGCACCTTGGGGACAGGGTGGCTTTGGGAGCTGGTGGAGGGAGGATGAGGGTTTCGTTCACCTCGAGGGACAGGGCTGCTGCCAGACAGGGGTTTCAGCATTTTCCCCAGCAATACACAAATGCATCAGTAGCAGTGGGGATGTGGGGGGAGATCTTCCCTAATCCCAGACAGAAGAGGGGTGCCCGAAGCGCCCGGCACAGACCGAGCTCTTGCGGATGTGCTGGGATTAGAAATCAATCAAAATGTCATTGGTATGAAAACTAGAAACAGGATAACTGAATTGAAAACAAGATAAAACTAAGAGAGCGAGTGAGCAAGAAGTCATTAAGTGCAGAAATATCTAACAAGGGTGGGTCTGTAGCCTCAGACTGAGCAGTTTCTTGGGCACAGTGCTCAACAGCCACAGCACCCCGTGGTTGGGCATCTCTGGTATTAAATGAAGCTGGAAAAGTAAAAAAGTTGGGAATAACTTTTGGAAGAACCAAGTTTCTAATGATGCTGATTCACATAAGCCCCTAAAACTCCAAACTGGCTGAACTCTTTTGTCTAAAAGAGTTTGTGGAATCATTTCTTTGCCATCGGTTCACCTTGCCATGTAGGTGGGCAAGGATCTGGATCTGAGAGGTGGGCCCTGGTACAACAGTTGCAGAGAAAGAATGCCCTGGTAATCCCAATGTCCCCCCCGACTCCCCTCTGTGACATTGACTTATAAGCTTTTTAAAATATGTTCTAGGTTGGGGATCAGTCTTTCTTTATCTGCTTTGAAAGATTTAAGGATTAGTTGAGTTCATGATACATCCATCACTTGATTATTTAACTTATTTTTTTCCGATGTATTTGGGATTGAAATGATGGAAAATGGGTTGAGTTTTTAAAACCAAAGAGCCTCAGAAGCCTGCCTCCGTGGTGCAGATTTTACATCGTCCTGATCTGGTGGCTGGGGACCGGTGAGGGCCAGAAAAGGTCACTGTGGTCCTCGTGGGTGTTACCTTGACTGGAGGGTGCTGGATGCCCTCGGGTGCTGGCTTTGGTGCTGGTGTGAAACCCGCGCTCTTTTCCCATCACGCCTCAGGGATGAAGACCCTGAGAAGCAGAAACTTTGTGTTTGCCCCTCTGGCAGTGGTGACATCACTATTTGTTGGCTTGGCACGTTTATTTTTAGGCATAGTGATCAGACATGTACCTGTGTCCTCACCTGCAACCCCAGCCTGAGGGAGCAGGAGGTTTTGTAGCAGCTGGTGGCATCTCAGGAGCTTTGACATCTCCCCTCATGCAGGTCCTCTCCATCCACGCATGGGCTGGAAATGCCCTCCTGAAAGCTGATGCTTCTTCCTTCCAATGTCTGTAGCTGTTCCTTTCTCAAGTATTTTCCTTGTCTTTTTGTTTTTAGCTCTTTTTTTTTTTTTTTTTTCCCCTTGGTGTTTGACTGCTCCATAGCCTTTGTTTGCTAATTAACTGTTGAAGCCTCAGGAGGCTGCAGTTACCAGGGAAGTTTTACAGACTGGGTAACTTGAACTATGAGAAAGCAAATTCTTTTAGTGACTTGCATAAGAGATGCTCACAGTGTTCAGCTGTCCAGGCCAAGGCCTGAAATAAACCCTGTGAGAATATTTGTTTTACATTTATTGGCCTTGGATTGAATCCCAAACAAATATTTCTCATTATCTAAATATAAGACCTGGGAAACAGGGTCGGTGCTCTATTCCCACTGGCAGACCTTGTCCCTTGCAGTGCTTGACCATGATAGGTTTCAGCAGATGAATAAGATTGCTGGTCTTGGCCAGAATCCATCCTGGCATCAATTAAAATGAGCCAGTCGCAATAATATAAAGAACGGCTGGGACTAAAATACGGCTCCATAGTCCTGTGGTCCTCTTGGGCACCACAGCCCAGCTCATACCGTCTCATACTGGTGGGAGTGCGATGGCACTGGGTTCTACTCTCAGCAGACCATAGGGTGGAAGCTCCGGACGACCCCACTCTCCAGCATCTGCTGGGCATTGAGGGTCTCTGCAGGTGGACCATGCATTTGTACAAGCCCTCCTGTGCTGATATCCCACCCCACAAGCCAAGCCTGCAGAAGCCAAGCGAGGGGCTCCTGAAAAGTAAAAAGCCAAGCGTGGTTCCCAGGCCCTGCCCTCCCGCCGCGGGCTGGCCAGGCAAGCTGAGCCCAGACGTCGAGCTGAAGCAGCTGGAGAAGTTCCTGCACCTGCATGGGCTGTCGCTGCAAGAGACCGTCCGAGCCGAGACGGGGATGAAGTACAGGTACTTCTGTGTGCCCTGTGCTGGGGGACTTGGTGGCTGGTTGTCCATTGACAAACGGCTGGAACTGTGGGCAACTTGACTGAGCACCCATCTGACACCAGGGTCAGCCTGTGCCCCTAAGTCCACACACACCTTCAGGCAGGCTTGCAAAGCCTGAAGACATCATCTGCTTTAGTAGCTTTTCTTCCCTCATTTCTCTGAGCGCTGTAAGAATCAGCACAGTGTTGAGCAAAGCTAAATGCATGCAACCTGTTCTCTTAAAACTTTTAATTTCATCTTCTTCTTCTTGTCTGTGTCCATCTACCAAACCACCTCTTTCACATTTGGATAAAGGTATTTGCTCTCTCTGATGCTTTAATGAAAACTCCATTTATTTATGTGCATTAAAAGGATGATGGCTGAACAGCAAACATGGAAATTGGAAATGTTCTGGCTGTGGCTGGTGCTTCGATGCAATGTCTGTCCCCACTCTGCCCTGAAACTGGACCGAAAGCTTGAGAACCAGAGTCTGGCTGTGAAATAGGTGGCTTGTGTGTTAGAGTGTCCAAGGGAGAAGGTCTCATCCATGCTGGGAGCTGGGACAGCCTGGCGTAAGAGGGTGCGTAGGCTGGGGATGATGGGTGAAGAAGACATCAGTGTGCTTAGTGTATCGGTGTCATTTTGTTTTGTTTCAGAAGAGATTCATTTGGAAAGCATGCCATCCCACATGGAAAGTAGAGATTCTCTGTGCTTCTAATAAAAGAGAAGTTTCTTCAAAACATTTGCCTTCCCTAGAGAGTGACACTTGCCCATGGCTGACCTGAGCTTAAAATTGAAGTAAGACAAACCCATTTGACTGCCTTTATGGAAATGACACAGCTTTAGCTGCTGGCCAGGGAAACTGGTTATTGTTTGGAGAGACTGTCCGGGCACAACTGTGTGTGAACAAAGGGCTTTGGAGCCAGCCTCAGAAGCAAAGGCAAAGAGCTTTGTACCTCTGCTCTGCCGGTGCCGGCCGGGAATCCTTAGAGCCAGGCGGGGTTACGCAGCCGATGTAAATAAGCAGAGAGCTGAGCCCACAGAGTTCCAGAGTGAAAAGGGAAAATGTGGAACGGCATCCCAGGGATGCCACGCTCCGAGCAGAGCTATGGTACCAGTGATCCCGGGTGTCACTCTGGGTTAGCAGGGGCAATGCTGTCCCCGAGCGAGACGCTCTGATTAACTGGGATTTTCAGACCTGGAAGCTTGCCTCCCTTCTAATGAGAAATTATTTTGGTCTCTTTCTGATGATCCTAATCCTGTCTGGCAGTTGTATTTGAAATGATCGGTGTTAGTGCACGCACAAAAAATCCCATTTATGTTATTTCTCTGCTAATTCCACACTTTCTATGGTGTTGGTCCACCCCAGACATAGTTTAACAGTAACTGTGCCCTTACTGAGAAGCACAAGTAGTGTCAGAGTCACACAGTGTTCCCATACACCCACTACAGAACCACAGATGGGTTTGGGTGGGAAAGGGACCATTCAAGGTCATCTCATCCAACCCCCTGCAGGGAGCAGGGACATCTGCAAGCAGAGCAGGGTGCTCAGAGCCCCGGCCAACCTCACCTGGGATGGGTCCAGGGATGGGGCACCCACCACCTCTCTGGGCAGCCTGGGCCAGGCTCTCACCATGCTCAACATCCAAAATATCTTCCTTCTCTCCTGTTTAAATCTCTCTCCTCTAGCTTAAACCATCACCCCTTGTGCTGTCCCAGCAGGCCCTGCTGAAAAGCCTATCCCCATTGCTGACACAGAGCCATAATGTACTGCATGCAGAAGGAAGATGTCTGCAGGAGAGGGACTGTGCAGAGGGCTCTGCTGCAGGGTGCGAGGGATCTTCCAGCAACCATCACTTGCTCCTTTCTCTAGGTTTTTTGCTCTTCTAGCTTTAGAAGCACTTGAATGTTTTATTTTCCATCATGGCTTTTTTTGCCCCTCAGGCATTTCTTCAGATATCCATAGGTCCAGTCTAAAGACAGCACAATAAACCCCCTGGTTTTCTTAAGAACTATTTAATTGTGTGTGGAAGTAATGAACTGGTAGCAAGAAACACTTACTAAATACTCATGAACTGTATTTTTATATGATTTTTAGTGATAATCTTTTGTCTTTCATCGCTTTAGCAAATACAGCTTAGTTCAGCCTAGTACAGACTAACCAAAAGTGCAGCAGTTCAGGAGCTTAGTTGGTTTCTGACAACAAAAGTGTTTCTCTGAGATGAAACAGCCCATTTGGTGTCTCGTTATCCAGCGGGCTGTTCATTGCCCGGCTTCCTTCCGTACACGCTCGGCTGGGGTTTGAGCTCTTAAAGACCAAACTGTGTAGGCTGGGTCTGTCCTCAGCAAAACTTCTCAATATTCTACTCGTGTGTGGCTAAAATAGCATCTCAGTGCTTGGGCAGCTGCAGTTTGAGAGCCTGGGGGGGAAATTTTATATCTAGATGTCCGCAAAAGCACTCAGGCAACTTTTTTTTTTGCAAAACACGCTGTTGGCAAATGTTCCATGTGGAAAGGATTTATGGAGGTCACGGAGTCCCGAGGCGCTGCTGGGTGAGCTCACGCAGCAGCCTCCAGAGCTGGGAGTGTAGTTTTCTATTCGTGTTTTGTCTATTTCGTATTTAGCCAAGGTTTTTTTTGAGGGGAGGGCGAATCCATCCCCCAGTGCACAAACCCCCAGCAAACTCCCTTGGTTTGGAGCGAGCCCCCCGAAGCTGTGCCAGGGGCATGCCGGGCTGCTCAGCCTGCTTTGTGTTGCTTTTGTTGGTTAAGTTAATTTAAAAACTTGAAATTTAGGTCTGTCACACTGAAGCTCTTGTACCAAGACCAGTCAGCAGGTTGCCCTTTGCAGGATGTGCCCTTTACTTTTGCAATTGCAAGTGGCAATGTGGGCAGTGCAGAGCGAGCGCTCGGCCGCTGCGCAAGGAGCTGGGCACCTGCAAATCCTCGGAGATGAACCGATGGTGGAACTCGCTCTGGTTTTTGGTTTTTCTTATCCCAAATCACTTGTGGTTTCACCTGATGCAGAAGGAGGGGGCTCATGTTGGTGATAAAAATATTGCCATGACCAGGGAGATGATATCAATTAATTCTGAAAAATATAAGTCCTTACCATGGCTGAATACAGCAAGAGAAAGTAGAAGAGAGCTCTAGGACTAAGCAACGGCACGAGGGTTGTGATCTGTAGGGCTCATCTGGTGTGTTCCTTGTGTTGGTACAAGTCTGTGTCAGGGGAAGCAGTAAGAGAGTGAAATACCTGGGCTGCAGCACCAGGGTGAACATCATTCTTCAGCTGCATCGTTGTTTACTTTCTAAGTCCTACTAGAGATCTAGTCTCTAGAGATGATAAATTAGAGATCTAGCATCTAGAGATGCTAAATTCAGTCAAAGGCTCTCCAGGTTTGGTAACCTTGCCAAGAAAATTATGGTACTTGGGCAACAGAATGAGATCCTGAAATAGCAAAAGGCTTCTGGTGGGTACTGGGGTTTTGTCACGACCGCTGAAGGCACTGACCAGCATGGACAGAAAGATAAAGTACCCCAGCAGAGGAACTCTTGCTGAAAAGTGCCCCCATCCCTGAGTTATGTAGACAGAAAGGCAAAGACAATTTTAGAAAATGCACCATGTGTAACGGTGAAATGCTTGGGGTGTTTTATAAATTCCTGGGAGCCAACATTTTGAGTCCTGCAGCCTGTGCTGCCCATCCCATTCCAAATGGCCACAGTAAGCTGGGCTGCAGAAAGCAGAGGGCTCTGAGTGATGGGATTGCCCCTGCACCGGGTGATTAAACAGGCTTTTAGCTTAGGAAAAAGATGATTGACAGGATTTACAGCAGATGTGTTTAAAATCAGGAACAGCCTGTAGCAAGTAGCAACAGCCTGTAGCAACTCGCTGTCTCCCACAGCGCAGGAGCCAGGGGGAATGCGAATGAAATTTCTGGACAACAGGTTGAAAACCCAGGAAATACTTTCCCTGCATCTTGCCATGCAATTGGGGAACTCCCTGTCAGGGGAAGTTTTGGACGCTGAAAGAACGAGCATGCTTAAAATGTTTCCAGGCCTGGTCAGGCAAGGCCATCAAAGGCTGTAAAACACAAAGGATGGATTGAGCCTCTAGCGTGGAAAGTGTTAACCGGCAGAAAGGAGAGATGATAGAGCAGGAGAGGCAGCACTGGGTTTTTCTTCAGCTCCTGTATAGTCTTTTTCTCAGGATCAGCCCCTGGGCACTGCCTGGGCTGTGTGGCTGGTCCCCAGGGATGCTTTGCCCTGCACTGGGACGGCTGCGCTGGCACCGTGCCGCAGGACATGGGGCAATGTGCGGGGGCTGAGCAGGCAGATCGCGCTCTTCAGCCCTGTGCCTTTTCCTGGGGTCGTGTTTACACCCCTACAGGGCTTCCACAGAAGAGAGGAATTTATTTGGGCATGAGCCCTTTGCACTAGCTGCTTTTCCAGCCTCCCTTGGCCGGACTCATTTCATGCATCGAAGCTTTAAAATATCTAATCTCTAGATGGCAAAATATAACATGAGCACTTGATGCTGTCCTAGAATCCTGCACTATAATCCTGTCCTAATCTCCTCCGTTCAGAGCACAGTTGCGTTATATTTATCGGGATGTAGCTTACAGCGTTCATGTTTTCCTTTTCCTGTGCAGATTGATCTATAGAGCTGCATCCAGTTGTGTCCCCTTTTCAGTAGCCACAGCAATTTTTCATAGGTGGCTTATTAATAAAAAATTTTCAGTCTGTTCAGACACCCCATCCTGGTGCAGTGGTGACAGCAGATAGGCTTGGTTATCCTTTTCCCAAAGGATTCCAGTTGCCACTTGCTCCTTGGGTTTTATTTTGGTAGGGTTCTTGCCCGTACTGTGCACGAATGGGGGGAGGACAGGGTGAAACCAGAGGCTGTGGGTGGGTAAGGATGTGGACAGGGTCATCTGCACGTGGGTATGGCTTTTGCAGCATGAGCTTTCCTCCTCGAAGTAAGGAATCCCATTTTACTCCTCCGGAAGAGTGGTACCTATAGGCTGTGGGCAGTGTCAACCCCCTCTCCCAGCTGGGTTTCAGCAGGAGGAGCTCTTTAGCTGCTCATAAGATGCTGGCTCCCTCATCCTGCTGCGTTCTGCTTGCTGTCGATGAACACGTGTGTGTGCCTACACACATGCCTACACACACGTGTCCATACATGCACGCATGCACACAGACTTCCTCTTGCAGTATAAGGGCCTCAACAACAGGGACAAGTCTGTCTAAAAGATCAGATGCCCTTCAGCGGTACTCCCAGGGTTACTCACACCTTTCAGTTACTCACATCGTGAAGGTCTTTTCCAACCTGAGCAACTCGGTAGGAAGCTCCCCGTGCCAGAGCTGGAAGACAAAGCCCATTTTATCCTCTCTGTTCACCACCCCAGAGACAAATTCCAGCTGCCTGCCGGTGCCCAGCAAGAATTTGCGCGCTTGCTGCTGCTTTTCCTGCACCTTCTGCTCCTGTCAAACTCTGGCTTGAAATCCTGCCCTGCCAGATGCTGAATAAGCCACCGGCTGGGTGGGCAGGGTGCTGCCTGCTGGGCCCGCTCTCCACTCCCTGCTGCGGCATCAGCGGCGCAGAGCGAACCTGGCATCTCTCCGGGCGGCTGACCTGGCAGCTTGGGCGTTCATGGGGATTTCTACACGGGTGTGGAGTCTGCAGTCTCTGTGCGTGTGGTCTTGGTTAAAACACACTTTTTCCTGGGAGTCTCTGTGCTGACTTTGGGATCTGCTGAGATCAGGACCTTGTCGTGCTGACACAAACTGCTGGCAGGTGGATTGAGGCAGGTTGGGTTTAGGAAAATCCCAGTTAAACCTCCTCTAGCAGCTGTCAGCGTTGCTGGTTTGTTTCAAAGCTCCATCCTTCAGGAAATGATCCTAAACCAGGCTCTGGGAGGCTTTGGAGAGGTTGAGAGCAGGTCTCTGTACCGCCGGACGCAGTGTGTGCTCTGGCAGCGCTGACTCTGCTCATCGTGGGATAAAACCAGATGTTGGTCTTCAGTACAAATCCAGTACCAATAAAATTGCAACTCTTTTGCTTAACTGAAATAAATAATCAAATGCGATGGTGACAGCTCTTCCAACATCTTTCTCCCCCCTCTGCAGTTACTCCTCCTGCTCCATCCCCTTCCCTCCCAGTATAGGTCTCCCAGTATGAGTAGAAAATGCCCCTTCTCAGCCTCAGCAGCACAGGGCTTTGGCCGAGTCTGTACTTAGAGAATTCCCTCTATTTTCTCTCTTGGTTCCTAGTCCTGGTTTGTACAGTAATGATTACTAACAGTGAGTTTTCACTGCATTCAGAATTTGCAGGGCTTACAAGTGTGGGGTAACGTTTGTCCAGTCCAGCCAATTCCAAGGGCAAAACATTCAGGATAAAAAGTGCCCTTCTGAGACCTGGGGAGATCTGCAAGAATTTGGCAGGATCAAAAAGCAAGTGTCTGAGAGGAGGTGAAGCAGCAACATGATTCCAATCAGGCTGAATTTTAACAGAGCTGTCGGGTGCAGCGACCCTTCTTCATGGCATGGCAGTTTTCTCCTCTTCCTCAGAATGACTCCAGCATCAGGAAATAGTTGCTAGGTCAGGGATGTGGATGGAGATTTAGGTTTTGGTTGATGCCAGCCCTGAAGGAGGAGGTGCCAGCTCCCCAGGTGCTGTTGTGGGGCCGCCCCAGGGCACAGCCCCAGCCTGGGGCTGCTTCCCAGGACCATCTGCAGTAAATAACACGAGAGGGACAAATCTAACACTGGGCAGAGCTGGAGCGTGTGCCCTGCAGTGGTGCTGGCAGGGGAAATTCTGCTCTTGGTACTTCTAGATATACTTTCTAGTGCTGTCTGCTGTGAAGTGTCAGGTGTAGCTACAGCACTGCAGGCTGCTGCTTCAATGACTCTTCCCCTCCTCTGGGCAGTCGGTCTTGCTGGTGCAAGTCTGAATGGGTTATGTGTGCTCTGGGCACACCAGTGTCACCCTGCCTGCTCAGCAAGCGATGGAGCTCAGCAGGGAGATTCCTTGCACCAGTCTTTGAATCAGAAGTTGCTTTGCCAAAATGATCAATTGCAATGTCTTTTTTTTTTTTTTCTTTTTTTTTTTTAAATTATTCTGTGTTTTTCCTCACCTTTCTACATCTGCTTCTCCCCATCAGGCAGAGGCCCCATGGGTGTGCAGGTGGGGACGAGACAGCTGGGCTCCCGCTGGCTCTGCTGACTTGAAAGGCAGCTTTTCCCATCGCTAAACTGCCTGCTGCAGACCTGCTGCTGCCTGATAAGCTGTTTTTTTCTTGTTTCCACTGTGTGTTTTCATAGTTGCTTGGTTTCATCCCTGTGCTACAAAGACAGAAATGCTGTGTCGTCTTCTGGAGTAACTCCAGTAGCATGGTTGCTCTTTTTTTCCTGGGGTGTTTGCAAAGTCCCCGGGGGTCGTTAGTGTGCTTGGTGCGTAGACGTGGTGGGGCTGTCGGGGCAGCTGCGCACATACCCCATCTGGTCAGCCGCAGGCAGGGTAAGCAGCTCCCCTTGCCAGCCTTTGGTTGCCCATCCCATCTGGGGGGGATGAAAGGCATATTTTTGACTGCCCCATAGATTGCAAGAGTAATTGTTCTTTTCCTCTGAGGACCTAATGAGCGGTTGTGCATTTGGCAATGAGCAACCATCCTCTTGGAGATCCTTTTGTTAATTAAATGGGCGCCATTCCAGTTTGAGAGTGGTTGTTCAATGCAGCTTGGGATGCACTCGGAGACCAGGGACTACTTGCTTGGCCAGCACCAGCCCTGGGAAGTACAGCACATCCTTGGCTTGGCAGTGTTTGGCCATCACCTGAAGACTTGACAGCGCCTTGTGTTTAATTTACTTAAATGACATTATGCTGTTCTGAGGTACATGGTGGTCCTGCCTCATGTGCAAAAAAAATAGGGGGAAAAAGTAAAATAAATCTTTGCAGAGTGCTCTGGAAGTGAAAAGATTGGTATTTTCCCCTTAGTCCAAAGCAGAGGGAAAATTAGGGAGCTAAAGAGCTCCTGCAGTCCCCAGCTTTTGCCCAGCAGCAGCCCACATCCCTGGGCAGACACAAAGCCTGCTCCAGCAACTCCTCCTGGTGGGAGAAGTCACCCTGTTCAGGTAAAAAGCAGATTCCAGATGTCCTGAAATGATGAATTTTTTTAACTAGCAACGCAGGCTAGTAACCGAGTCGCGGAGGAAGTGCTGACGCCACGATTTTGTGTATCACATTCCCCGAAGAGGAGCCTGGCAGCGTGAAAAGGCAATGATAAAATTAATTGGACTGAGGATCGTTTCTTAGTGATCCGCTGCATTTCAGCAAATGACATTGTTCTGGGTGATATGATGATTCCCCTCCATGACTAATTCCAGCAGATGCCTCGTGTTATTTTGGGAGCCACTGGTCAGTGTGAAGGGTTTTCTCTCTGAGGCAGGGCGTGAGATCTTGTGCCAGTTTTGCTGGATGTAGCTGGTGGGATTCTTACCCTGTACCACTCACTTTAATACTTAGAAATGTAGCAGCTGAGACAGAGAATCTCAGGAGAAGACTTAAAATTATTAAAAAAACCCTCAAAACCAAATGTACAAACCCCACTATCTGGGAAGGTGATATTTCACTAGTGCTCATTTTTGGTGTAGATAAGACAACCTCTGCTGCAGACACTCAGCTTTCATTTAGTTTGCTCACTAACGAGGGCAGGTCCCCGCGCTGGCGGGAGCAGGATGTAGCTCAAGCGCAAGCTGCGGGTTCCCAGGCGAGCGGGACGCGTGCCCCAGGGGTATCCATCGGAAGAAAGTTTTGCAAACAGCGCAGTCTGCTGTAGCTCGTCGCTATTCTGACCTGCTGCCAGCTCATCTCAAAGAATCAGAAGTTATTGCAGGATAATTACTCATCCATCTGCTGTAGCGCATCCCGGAAAGGGAGCAATGGAGCTGTGTATTATTCAGCATCCAAGACCGAGACCTTAGCAACATATTTCTTCCTATAAGTTAATTTAGAGTTTTAAGCTGTTACAAGTAATGCTTGGGTGATATTTGACGTGTATGGATGACAGAGTAATATACATAATTGCCTGAAATCTACTGTTCGACAGGCAGAGCTGAGCTGGAAGAACATAGCTGGGGCTGAGCTTTCTTTGGAACGCATTTATCAGTCGAGTTATGCAAAGCACGAGGGGAAAGAAATCTGCATTTTGTGTCTGCACGGTCTAGAGGAAGAGCATGGAGAAATGGGAAACCACTTCTTTGCCACGAGCTGCCAGCCTCTGTGTGTCTCTCTAATTCTTCACCTTCCCTTAACTATTTCATGCTTTTATGGTAGGGAAAAAAAAAAGGTTGTAGTTGAAAGCACGTAGCTGTAATTGAACCCGTGAGGCTGGTTGGCAGCCGGCAGGCACCGGCTGTGCTCGGGGCAGGCGTTGGGGCTGACGTCGCTCCATCAGAAACCCCCTGAAACACCATGGAAGTGAGAGAAGTGCTGAGCAACCAGTGGCCATGTGCTGTCTGGTGTCCTTGGGCCTGGCACAGCAACCCCCAGCGCCCAGGGATAGTGCCAGGCTCCCCAGCATCCTGCTGCTGCTGGGGGTGCTCCTGTCCTCCAGGCTGCTCGGTAACTGGGATACCCATGTCAGGGGCTCCAGCTTCACTGCGGGGGGAACAAAAACCACAATAAAACCTCTTGTGCTGTGCAGCAGAGCTTCGTGCAGCTCTAAGTGATTTAACCACATTTAATCACACTCAGTGTATTGCAGTATGTTAAAATAATGGTTGTTTCTGGAGCCCTTCTTGTACTAATGGTCGTTTTTGGAGCCCTTCTTGTACTAATGGTTGTTTTTGGAGCTCTTCTTGTACTAATGGTCATTTCTGGAGCCCTTCCTGTAAGCCACTGGCTTTCAGCCATCTGAGAAATGAAATAGATAACATGGAAAAATTAAATTACCTGGTTTGGTGCAGGGGGTGGTGCAGGTAATCGAGCGATAGGCAATGTGCTAGTGGATGTTTTCTATCCGCAGGGATCAGCGACTGATTAATTGAATTGGGTGCCCAGTAGCTTTTATCCTCTTTGTAAGACACAGAAAGCTCTGGGTCGTGGTTTCAATATTGATTCTTTCACGTTGTATTAAGCGGCAGTTTATTTAAGATTGCGTAGAGCTGGATAAGTATTGCAAAGCTCTTGGGCAGCGGGCAGCTCCCGGCGTGCCCGGGGGATGTACTGAGGCTGTCGGTCTTGGTGGGTGCTTCTGGTACCCAGTGAAGGGCTGGTGAGTGGGTGCCTTGGACACCTGGGGTAGGGTGGAAATTAGATGGGAAGTCTGTTCATGAATTCTTCATGAGTGGAGCTCTAGATGTGGTAAGGATTGCAAAAAAGTAGTAGTGGCGGGGCCTCTGAACATGGGTGGGTTTAAGAAGTTGTTTGGAATGGTCAAATTTTCTCCTTTGGTGCTATTTAAAAAAAAACCCAACACATTTCTGCTACTTAAAAAAAAAAAACAACCCAACACATTTCTACAGGGAGACCTGGCACAGCCGTGGGAAGGCTGTAGCTGAAGGTCTCTGCTCTGGGGTCTCGGCTCCCACTCGGGCAGAGCAGAACCCTGGGCAGCGCTGCCTGCAGGGAAGCCAGCTCACACATTTATCACCCTGCTGGCATCTGGCTCAATTCTAATTAGAACTGAGCAAAGCTAGTCTATTTTTCATGCCAGTTTTGATTTGGTTATCGTTCCATCACATCCTGAAGGATGTGTGAGGCGAGCACGGGGACTACCCCTGCAGAAGAAGAGGGCAGCATTTGTGGTCTCGTACAACGTGAATCCCCGGGGCTGGGATGATGCTGTTTTATTTATACCCTGACCTTAGAGCACTGCACGCGTTAACAGGGCCAGCGCCCTGCCTCCGTCTGCCCACGCTGCCCTCTGCTCCCAGCTTTGGTCCCTTCAGGGAGGATGGAACTCTTGGAGCCCACCCGATGCTGCTAACAGATCTCGTGTGCTGGAAACAGATCTCTGCAGCTGGAAACCTGCCAGAAAGACGCGTTTTAACTAAAAAAGCATTTAATGAGAATTTGGATCAGTCTTCCTCAAGTGCAATTACAAATGCAAATTAAGTTTTTCATGCGAAACTGGTGAAAATATGACGGCTGTTTGCTAGATAAGCGCAGCCCTTTTGTTCCACAGCTCGTTTCCTTGCCAAACTTCCAGCGCCGTTATCAAAAAAGAAACGTTCCTCGTGGGTTTAGATCCACCCAAAAGAGCTACAAATCCCCACGGGGTTTGTCGCTGCTGCTTCAGACAGGACCATTCCTCCACTGAGCTCCTGAGCATCCCACTGCAGCGGGGCCTTGGCTGTTAATTGAAATTAATACGATGGAAGCCGTGTGGGGAGATGCATCCTCATGCCAGCTCAATCCCGGGCTCCCAGCCCCGCTCTCCTGGGTGGCAGCGCTCGTTATCTCGCCGGCGTCCACATCAGCCCCGTTGAGGGAGATGTAAGGGAACTGCTGCAATCAGAAGTAATTAGCCCAGCAGGAAACCAGTTTTCAAACAGCTATTGAGAGGGAGTGAAATGGCTGAAAGATGTGCACGGGCTGGATTTATAATCGGAGCTTTTATGGTCCAATGAAACTTTTATTGGGACATAACACAGAATTGCCCGGAGTGCGTCCTGCTGCGCCGCGGAAGAGTGATGGTGGGGAAGTCTGTAAATCAAGGATTTGTGGCAGTATATTAAAGTAATTCACACGAAGGCCACTCTTGGAGACTGCTGCCCAAAGCATCTGCGCTGGGATTTGGAAAGGCAGCTGTGGACAGGCTGTGGTGGCTGCAGTGAGGTCTGGTCTGTCAGATAAAATAAAGAGGGGCATTTTGGGGGTGGAAAAGCCCCAAGGGCAGAGCTCTGCCTTCCCCAGGCCCTGTATCTGGAGGGGGATGCTGCGTCACGGTGCTGCCAGCTGCACTTTTAGCGCCTCCATGCAGCTTTCTGAAGTTTGGCTGATCCGATTACGTTGTATGCAAAGTTCCACTGAGCGTTGTCAAAATGTCCAACGTGGTTAAAACTCCGTCACGAGCACTGAAATCATATTTTCAGTGTGCCTCTGGCTGAGAAGCAGTGACTTTCTATCCTGCTGCATCTCAGTGGTCGTTGGTGCTGCTCTGGCTGGGGGTGCAGAGGGCAGGTCCCTCCCTGCGGGGAGAAGAGGGAAAGCTGCTGGGGCAGAGGCAGCTACAGGGTGGCATGGTGGCTGGAAGTTAACGACTGTGCTGCATTTGGTCCCAAGAGCCAGGTGAGGTGCTGGTTTTGCTGGTGTGCAGAGTGCTGGTGGGGTCTCCTCTGCAGATGCCTGGCTGAGGTCCCCAGCAGAAAAGGACCTGGGGGGGAGGTTGGTCAACAGCTGGCTGAATATGAGCCCAGGTGCCTAAGAAGGCCACCAGCATCCTGGCTTCTGTCAGCACTGGTATGGCCAGTAGGATCAGGGCAGGCATTGTCCCCCTAGACTGGGCACTGGGGAGGCTACATGTCAAATCCTGGAGTCAGGTTTGGGCCCCTCACTCCCAGAAGGACATTGAGGGGCTGGAGCGTGGCCAGAGAAGGGCAACGGAGCTGGGGAAGGGG
>JANHGN010004372.1:16485-29101 GCA_024605025.1 Megaceryle maxima | reverse complement strand
TGAGTCTGTCCCTCCCACCCCCGTCCCCCCCCCAAAGCGCAGGAACAAGCCAAGCCTTCTAATTCTATTCAGACCAAATTTTTTTTTTTTTTTTTTTTTTTTCTTTCCCCAGCTGGAGAAATTCAGTCTACCCAGCAAAACTCCATGTATATCATTCAGTCAGAACATGGATAAGCTTCTTTCACAGGTATGTCATCACAGGCTTGCTCTGACTAGGTCTGCATTACATATTCCTTTCCTTATACATTGTACAGGCATCAAACATTAAGAAAAGTAGAAAATAACTTGTTCCAATATTTTTCTAATAAAACAATTTCCTAAAATACTCAAAAGCATAAAAATAAGCTGTTATTTTATACATCTGAAAAAATATTTCAGAACTTAAGACAGGTCTTGGAGTAGTAAAAAAAAGAGGATAAAAGTAGTCTGCTTTTTTAAAAAACACCTTATTGTGAGAGCTTAATCTATTTTTAGAAGAAACTGAAAATATTTTGCATTCATTTACTTAATTTGAGAAACAATTTGCAAATAAGCGGCAGACCACTGTCCTTAGTGAAAATAAGAGCCTTCCACACATCACTTAACCAATGCAGATGGTACCCTGACAACTTGGGACCTTCAAGACCTCCATTAACGTCATCACAGCATGACTGTCTATGAGCAGGACTGAAAACAGGTTAACAAAGACAAGTTTTGACCTAAATTTCACCCACAGTTTGTTCTTCATTGCAACCTGGCGACCTGCTACAATAGCTGTGAAGAGTTCCTCTCTCCCATGGAGAATGGAGTCACTGAATTTCATTAGAAACTTTTAAACAAATTCACCCTACACAATTCACAAGCAAGAACTTTAACAGCTTAAAAGACACCTAGCAAAGGATCCATAAAATGTGAAGTACATTTATTCTGCATACAACAATTAAAATTTCAAGTCAATGATTCCAAAGCCTTTCATTAGATCAAGAAAAGACTTAAGACCAGATTATAATGAAATCTCTAATCAAATATGAATGAATCATCTGATATGACACAGTTTCTTGAATGAAAAACAGATGGAAAAGTAGTAACAGCTGAGTAGTTTAAATCACAAGATATTACTTAAGCAAAAAAAAAAAAAAAGATATTTAATTATAAACACTTGTTTCAAGTAAGAGGAGACATCAGCTTAAGGTAGACCTCAAATCAAGCCATTCAAGGGGCAAACACCAAGCCAGCATCAACCATCAACATAAATGAGATGCCTTTAGGGTAAATGAACTTACTACTACTGCATGCAAGGCACAGAAAATGCTAGTTTCACATTTGATTGGTGGTGAGATGAATTGGGCAAGGATGAAGACAGACATCCCTGCATGGTCCTCTTCGAGAAGCCTGGAGAGTCCATGATTGAGGAAAGCACAAGCATGCAGAAGGAAACCACGCCAGTAAAGCTGAAGTGCTCCTGATGTAACTCAGCTCTGAAAAGACCCTATTTGCTGAATGCAATGTCCCCTCTTTCAAGGCCTATGCACTTAAGAAGTCAAAACAAAGTCAAACCATCGCACATTGGCAGGACTGTTACATTAACTTGGCGTGTAAGTTTGTTGGTGTTTTGAGCCTGAAGTAGCTTGGTTACAGTGTTTATTTGCATTGTATGCTGAATTATGTCTCAGCTCTAATCATTTCTGGGTTTTGTAACAGGCTTTCTGGGGGCAGGGGAGGGAAGCGGGGTGGGGAAAAGTGATGCAGAGGGAGAGGAAAGGTCTATTTCTGGTCTATTGCTTGTATCAGTACTAGTGTGGCTAGCAGAACCAGGGCACGGATTGTCCTCCTGGACTCAACATTGAGGAGGACACACCTCAAATCCTGGGTTCAGTTTTGGGTCCCTCATTCCAAGAGGGACATCGAGGGGCTGGAACATGTCCAGAGAGGGGCAACAAAGCTGGTGAGGGGTCTAGAGCACAAGTCTTATGAGAAGCAGCTGAGGGAGCTGTGGCTATTCAGCCTGGAGAAAAGGAGGATCAGGGTGAGGCCTCCTCACTCTCCACAGCTCTCTGAAAGGAGGCTGGAGCCAGGTGGAGGACAGTGTCTTCTCCCAAGGAACAAGTGATAGGACAAGAAGAAATGGCCTCACGTTGCAGTGGGGGAGGTTTAGGTTGGACATAAGGAACAATTTCTTCCCCAAAAGGGTTGACAAAGCTCATCCCAGGCTGCAGTCCCCATCCTTGGAGGGCTTTCAAAGACCTGTTGACATGGTGCTAACAGACCTGGTTTAGTGGTGACCTGTCAGTGCTGGGTTAATGGTTGGACTTCATGATCTTAAAGGTCTCTTCCAAGCAAAACGATTCTATGATTCTATTTAATCAACCAATAGCAATTCTCCAGGTCAGCATCTGGAGACTGCTACGGTATTTTAGGCCTTATTGCACAAGCCATTCACCCGATATTCCCTCCACTGCTCAAAGATAAAGCAGAGCCAAATATAGTCCTGAAAATCAATATACCCTGGGGAAGAGCCTCTAGGATCTTGAGAAATGCATCTTGTGTAAGAAAAGGAATTCCTAAAATCCTCGGAATGTAGGTGGCTGCCGAGCACAGACCTATGACATCTATTTCCCTTTTAGCGATAAACTACCCTGAGTTAATTTTGGCATAAAACCCTCTGGGGAGCTCCACAGCACAGAGTACACCAATAAAAAGAGAATATGGACCAAAGCAAACATGCTGCTAACGAAATAGCCCTCACCAGGCCCTCCACCCTCATCTTCCAGCTAACGCACACATCCGTCTACAGGGAGGCAGGAAAAGCTGCTGGAAGAGAGGAGCTGAGCACAGGGTGTGTCGGATCACTCCAGCTATAGGACAAGTGTTATCTTGAAAGGGGAGAGACATTTTAAAAATAAAATAAATTAAAAAAAATAACCACAATTTCCTCTTGATTATCTCCTCGGGATTGCAGAGCCAGGTGAAACATCCAGAGTAGAAACACACATCAAATAACAGGGCACAGTCACTGAAAGATCACCTCTGAGACAGGCAGAATTATTTTACTGAGAAATGTCTCAATCTGTGATCAACTTTCCATGAAATATTTCTCGCTTTTCATTCATTGCACAGTACTGTTATTTTTAGAAGAGTCAGAGGCAACAGGACCAGGTTACTGACAAAAGATTCAAGGGAGCTTTGAAATGTCTGCTCCTCTCGTGCCATCACCTCCTTCCCAGAGAAGTCAGAAAGTTTAACATAAATATCATTGTGCATTCAAAAGCTCTTCCCTCCACCACCTGGTTTTATATAAAGGCAAAAGCACAAAACAAACCTTTCCTTTGGTAGGGAACTGAAGAGAGGAATTATTTTGAAGATAACACTCTGTGAACAGCTCAGTACTAAGCAAATCCAGTGAAATCTAAAGAGGATCAGTGTGAACTTATAAACTAAACAAGGTGAGGGAAGAATAAAGAAAAATAGCAAGTTGGGTCTTGCAGCAAAGCAAACTTTCCTGACAGTTAACTTTCATCTCAGAGAAGAGCTCTGTATGCAAGTGCTTAAGATTTAAGTACTGCTTTCAGCTTTTAGAAGAGGTACAAGTCATTAATAATTCATTCCACCTCCTCCATTTAATCACCATTTCCTTGTAGGTAAGAGAGGAGGTGACAGCTCAATACTTTTTCTGAGACAAAACACAACAAAATAGAGCTGAGGAGCTGCGGGCTCCTGCTCTTCCCACACCACAGGATCAGAACATCCAAGTTCTGGGCAGCCAGCAAAGCTCCAGCTCCAGCAAACCCACCTTAGCAGGAAAAGTGGTTTAATTCCTTGCAGCATATGGATGCTGAAGCTCAGGCAAGAGATGGTGCCCCACGAGGCTGGCCAGGAAAGATCATCCTTCTCGCATACATCCCTACAGATGGACATAATCCTGTCATGTGCAGACAGCGAGTTTGAGAGTAACTAAATTATCCTGTGACTGTGAGTGACAACACACAAGTTTAGATGCAGCATTAGCCCAGCATAGAAGTCTTGAAGTTTGAACTTCCATACTACTCTGCAGGGAGGTGCCCAGAGTCTCTAGATGAGGCAATTCCCTCCCTGTTCTGCAGAAATAACCCCAAATATGCCGACCACAATCTGCAAAGGGCTTTTTCTAAAAACACAACAATACAGCATATCACCTCAGGAAATCCTGGAGCTGGCTGAAGTGTTCTTCAAGGGTTTTTTTTGGCGAGCAATGGGTTACACGGTGAGCTTCAGTGAAGGCTCTAGCTTGTGAAACATTCATTTTATTGGCTTTCCATGGGCTACATTTTGTACATCTAGCTCATGGTCAGAAATAAACATGTATTGCAGTAAACACGGAGTTAACTTTGCTTTAACTATCAAGGTTAACCCGCAGTTTCTCCACTACCTTATGCCAGAGCATCTAAATAGTGGCAAAATGATTACACTAAGCTTGGTAAAATAATTGTGGCTTTTAAATAAGCTAACAATAGAACACTAAGCAAACAACAGTTTAATCCGCTCAGTGTACGATTGTGACATCAAAATGATTTCTGAAGAACTCACTTTTAATGATAATTTATTTGTTTGGGGGTTTTGTTGGTTTTTGGTTTTTTGGGGGTTTTTTGTTTTGTTTTGGTTTTTTTTTAGTTGGGTTTCCTCCTCCCTGGACTCCAAGGAGCCTAGATCAGGCTATTTTTAACATTAAAGGACTGGCCTTTCTGCATGTGAGCTACATTCCCAGGGCACAATAAAACCATGCAGCATTCCCATACTAACACATCCCGGGGCGAAGAAGGATGAAGGGGCTTCTGTCTGCAGAGCCACGAGCCTGTCGGGAACCCTGAAGTTCTCACTGACCAGCCAGCAACCTGAACCTGCTTCAAAGCCCAACCACCCCATGATGATTTGGTACCTTTCTGAAGGAGCTTTTGAAGCAGACACAGTATAGAAAGCAGGCAAGTGTCTGAAAACACGGTGCAGGGAGAGGGCATCCCCCTCCTTTGAAGGGGTAAATGAACAAAGGCACAGGATTTGCTCTGTTAGACCAACTGGAGTAGAGCTCCTTCCTCACAGAGATAGGGATTAATCTCTGATTTCAAAAGCCTGTGAAGTCATGTAACAATATTAGTCCAGAGGCTCTTGCAAACCATTTATTCATACATATATCAACTTTTTTTTTTTTTCCCCTAAATGAAGAACTGAGACTGGATAATTAGCTCCAGGAAGAAGAAAAAGCAGAGCGATGGAAATCTCATGCATAATCCCTTGGCTGTCCCTGCTCTTGGCAGTGTCACATCATAGAATCATTTTGGTTGGAAAAGATCTTTAAGATCATCAAGTCCAACCATTAACCCAGCACTGCCAATCCCACCACTAAACAATGTTCCTCAGCACCTCAACTACAGGTCTTTTAAATCCCTCGAGGGATGGGGACTCCACCACTTCACAGGCAGCCTGCACCAGGGCTCAACAACCCTTTTGGAGAAGACATTTTTCCTCATGTCCAACTTAAACCTCCTCTGGTACAACTTGAGGTCATTTCCTTTTGTCTTATCACTTGTTAGATCCAGAACAGCCCCAGTACTGTGCTGGAAGAGCTAAGGAGCAGCACTGTGTTACAGGCAGTGGCAGGAGGTCAGTGTGTCCAGCAGCAATGACCTGGAGAGCAGGGGCACAGCCATGAGTGGAAGAGCCATTTCAAGCAGCCTCATGTAGAAGATACAGTCTGCTCATCATCACTGTTAGGACATCTCCAGTCAAGCCCCTGTTACTCTTAGGCAATAGAATAGAATCATTTTGGTTGGAAAAGACACCACTAAACCATGTCCCTCAGCACCACTAGCAGAAAAGGACCCTGGTGTTTGGTCAATAGCTGGCTGAATATGAGCCAGCATGTACCCAGTTGGCTAAGAAGGCCAACACCATCCTGGCTTGTATTAGAAATAGTGTGGCTAGGAGCACAGAAAATGCTCTGCAGCAGTCACCCCCCTGCTTTGTTTAACCCACCAATTCCTAATGTCTTGCAGGACACTACAATCAACCCTCAAAAACTCATCAAAAAACCAGCACTGATCACTTCTCTAATGTGCATGACGGCCTCGCAGACAACCAGTGATTTGCAGATGACAGCTGGAGAACAACTTCAAGAAGGCACGCAGCAGCTTTGCATCTGATCTGCAACAGCGACCAGAGAGAGGTCTTCACCTTAGGGGCAAGAAGCTCGGCTTGTCTTCCTCAACCTCTCCGTACACATGTCCTGACTCAAACTATTTGTCAGCTGCACTCAACCACAGCAATAAGCTATGTAATATTACTATTATTTTTATCACAGATTTGGAACATGTAATCCCTGAAAAGCCAATGTAAATGCTCTGGGAAGGGGAATTTCTTTCCTAAATCACTAACTGTACTGTACACAGATATCCCCAGAATGTCCAATGAGGCCATGACCAGCACATTGGTGAAACATGGCTGGTTGGCTGAGACTGTTCAGCCCGATTTGCAGTTTTATTACTTAGATTAAAACTTCTGGAGTTTAAAAAAGGACTGGTGTACATCTTACTTAATTCTACCATTTAACTTCTATGGCACAGATCTCAAGCTCTTTTCACATTTCTAGCACTAAAGAAATTGCTTAAGATCATATTGTAACAAAACAAGCAACTATAAAGTTCACACCAAGAAGAAAAACTAACAAGACTTATATTAGGTACCTGTCTAAAGTACTGCAGACACAGCCTTAGAAAGAGAGAACACTATAAAATATGCTTAATGAATATCTGCTTGGTAGGTCTCAAGGACAGTATCAATAGAAAACAAGTAATGTTTTTCAGAGGACTATCAACAATGTATCTAGATGTTTTCACAACTGGGGTCTTCAAGACTGGCCCCCCAGTCTATGGAAAGGGCAGAGTATTGCTCAGCCTAAAAGCATGGGAAGAAAAAGTAGGAAGACAAGAGAGCTTTGTCTCTTGCTCCTTGCATAGGAATCAATCTCCTTATGCAGACTGCAGCTAAAACCACTAAGAAAAATACTGCAAGACACCAAAATCACTTAAAAGCAGTATGCTAGCTTATAGGACAAATCCTTCACCTTTCTGCAAGCAGTTCGCTGCCACCCATCAAAACTAGGCAGTGGCCATGTATCTGAGAAGCTTTCTCCTGCTAAACTTGGCTCCTTAATCAGCATGAGATTTTCCATGTAACATTAACTAAAACAATCTGTGTACTCCCTGCTCTGAAGATCTCAGAATTCAGCGAGTAGAAGTTACAGAGAAGCAAGGCTGCACAATCATCTTAGCAATTTATCCCCCTTCCTCTCCCAGACCATTGATGCAGTAATATTCTGAAGACAGAAAAAAAGAAAGCGGCATTTTCAAACAGACCATTATATTCCTGTTCAAGATGGGGCTTTGGAGGTTTTGTCTTGTTTTACTTTTGCAAGTAACAAATACAGAAGCACCAATTATTATGATACACTTTTGAGACAGCAATGGGCCCTCATGGCCAAAAAGTGGAATAGTCTCCTGGGCTTCATGAAAAAAGAGTGTGACCAGCAGGTCGAGGGAGGTTCTCCCCCTCTACTCTGCCCTAGGGAGGCCACATCTGGAGTACTGTGTCCAGTTCTGGGTTCCCCAGTTCAAGAGACACAGGAAAATACTGGAGGGAGTCCAGCAGAGTCTACAAATATGCTGAGGGGACTGGAGCATCTCTGTGAAAAGGAAAGGCCAAGAGACCTGGGGCTGTTTAGCCTGAAGAAGACTGAGAGGGGTTTTGATCAATGCTGATCAATATCTAATGGGTGGGGGTCAAGAGGATGGGGCCAGACTCTTCCCAGTGGTGCCCAGAGACAGGACAGGGGACACAAACTGGAACCCAGGAGGTTCCACCTGAACAGGGGGAAAATCATCTTTGCTGTGAGGGTGCCAGAGCCTGGCTCAGGCTGCCCAGATAGGTTGTGGAGTCTCCTTCTCTGGAGAGATTTCAAACCTGTCCGGACAATGTGATCCTGGGCACCCTACTCTTGGTGACCCTGTTTTGTCAGGGGGTTAGACAACAAGACCTCCAGAGTTCCCTTCAGACTCCCACCATGCTGGGATTCTGTGAAGAGAGAGAAAGTTTCCTTTCCTCACGTTAATCCTTGGTTTATGCAAAAAAGCAAAGAGATAAATCATTTTCCTAAAAAAAGACACCTTGCTGGTGACTGAACTCCATTCTGCTAAACTCAGTTGACCCGTAAAAGCATTTCATTAAAATGCCACAAACGTTTTCATTTTCTACTTGAGATACTTCCACAGAACAGAGCACGTTTAGCATCTGGGTACTGTACATCCCTTTCTCCCCCCTTTACATAAGGGAACAAATACTCACAAGGAACAAATTTCTCAATCATTTGCTTCAGAGAAAACACTTTGGTTTCCTACCAGCACACCACAATGATTTTATCTTAACTAAAAATGTAGTTCTGGGGATAAAGACTTGTCATTCACTCAGGTTGTTTCATCACAAAGGCTACAGATCAGTCTCTTCCCCATAATCCGGATGGAATAAGGTTATAAAGGGAATATCCAGGGCACAATTAAACACTTTTTTCCTTTATCTGTTCTACAACACCATTATTTCTGCCATGCCTGAGACTCAGAACAACACCCCACAAAGCTCACACAGAACTTGTTTTTCCAGAGCAATGCTTGGTATTGCTTCTCCTTTCTTCTCTCAGAAGGATCTGCAGCAAACTCCTACAGGTAATAATGATAAAAAACAAACACTGTAATGGTTTGCCAAGGTAACTCACTCAAACTGACAGCATCTTTTAATAGTAATTTTAAAAAGCTATCAGGTTACATAGATACGAGCAGGCACCAGGCTTGAAAGCCACCTGATGAAGTATTTCCAAAATCCATGATATTTGCTTGCATGTTGAAGCATCATTTTGCTTTTTGCCAAACACTGTGCTTCCAGGTTTTAATCATCATTCTGCAAATCAAAAATCTGAGACATTTCCAGACTGTACACACTGCAGGGCTGGTTCTCCAAAACATAGCAGAAATCTGAGTAATTGTAGGGTTCAAGTGAAAGGTACCTGGGTGATCACTGTCCAGAGCCAATGGTGCTTCATCTGTAATGTCACCTTTTCATTCCCAGTTGGTCCTACCCTTTGTCCCTTATATGCACAACCAGCCTGAGCTTTCCAGCACAAGATGGGAATTCCCACAGCCCAAACACTGGCAGAAGTCATTCCACAAAGAAACGTCTCTGTCTAGCTCTCATCATGACCACTTAGCATGAGCACAGCCCCCCGCTGATGGCTGGCTGTTCACTTTTTCAGTAGGTATACAGTCGAGCTATTAAAAATACTCAAAATGGAATCCAAACAGTGAGAATTTTATAAATTCTGTGAGTCCATCACACCTTAAAAAAAGACCCCTTTCATCTGGGGAAAAATAGTCAAAGCACACCAAACTCTACCAGTAGGTTACACATTATTAACAAGCATCAGGCTTTGCCTTGAAATATCTCAAAAGGAAACATTAAATGCAACAAGCAACAATGAAATCAATTAAAAAAAAAAACTGAAATACTACAACCCATCTCATTCACAATTCTGGCCATTGATCTGCTGACAGGAAAGACTGTGACTCTTCTTGTGCAGAGCCACAAAATCCAATGGATACAAAATGGGGAGCAAAACCTTCAAAGTGACCTGTGTTACCACAGCAGCCTTACAGTGAGAATCTCTCTCAGGGTTAGGAAAATACAACCTCCCTTACCTGACGAACAAGTTCTGAAGCACAGTGAGGGAAGACCAACTTCTCAGAATCTGAAGCCAAATGCTTCTACCTGGTAAGACCTGGTCTTCCTTTTTTCCCCAGCACAGTAGCTCTACCTCCTGAAAAGTTTCCTTCCTCAGATAGTCATTTAAATTGACAAAAATCTAGGTTAGGTCTGAGCTCATTTCCCTCCCCACCATCTACTGAAGTTCTTTTGAATAAGCTTCGTTTATATTTTTCCAGCTTGCATTACCAGAAGCGCTTAGATCTTCTGTGAGATCTCTTCCTTAATATATAAAGGACCTAAAGGCATTTTGGAAGGCAGCAAAGAAGGGAAAGTGGGGTTTTTGGAAAACTCAAGTTCCTACCTGGAAAGTAGATAATGCTTCATATATTCTACCATCCCTAGCATAAATATCTCTGTTTGCACCTGGAAACAAAACGCTTTTGGGAGAGAGAAGTTGGAAACACAAAAGACAGCAGCAGATTGCTTTCATGTATTGTGACCAAAACTTGAGTTTGCATCACGTGAAGTGCTGCAGTTGGGAGCCATAAGATCTATCTTGGCTCCACGAGGAGCAGGTGGTATCCAGGATGAACACTGTGGCTTCACGCCAGAAGGACAAGACCCAAAAGCCACTATAGAAGGATCATTAAAAGAGGGAAGAACAGCAAACAGCCCAGATACACTTTGATCAGCCTGGGTTTGGCTCCTAATTTCAGCACAAGGAGGTTGCACCTCAATGGCAGCAGCAAACCCCTCTCAAAAACCTACTTCGCCTCGCAGTGCTCCTTTTACATTATGAATGGACTCGTAAGGTGCTGCTTTCTTCTGCTGTCCTCTCCTAAGAAAAACAAGCAGCTCCAACCTTAGACTCTCTTTAGTCCCCTGCCAAGGGTAAGCTGAGCTATGTAAGACTCCCAAGGCTGCTGAGCTCCATCCTCCCTCCACTCCCAAATCCACTCTCTCAGCCTGGGAAAGTAGATGTGTGCAAGTTCTAACACACTTTTTTCCAGCATTTTACATTTGCATTCTGCTCTCCCACTTGCAAGACAGAGTTGCAGAATATTTTACTGTTCCCAGAACAGAGGAACATCTAATAGAAGTTTCTTCTTACCAGAGCTAGGCATGTGGTTCACTCGAGGTGGATTCAGCAGCTCTACTGGCTGGTCTCTGCCAGAAAGCCCATCTGGAAAAAGGAGGAAGGAAAAAACCCATAAAAATCACATCAACTTTTTGGTTAGCTGACCTATTTTTAGACATTCCAAGCAGGAAAAAAAAAAATCACTAACCAATTATCAATGTAAAAGAGAAACACAAGTAGCACAAATCAATAGAAACAAGCACATTGATAGGATGGCTCTGTAACAACTGCTTATGCTGAAGCATAAAAGATACTGAATCCCAAATGATACTCAGGTTTTCCCGGTCTTTAAATCCACAACTGGTATTGATCCCAATCCAAGGAAATAGGTACATCAGCTTAAAGACCTTACCGTACAATAAGTAAAATTGCAATTCATTCCTTGCTTGGAGAACCGCGTGAGCTACGACAGAAATGCAGCCCCATGAAGTGAAATTGAAGAATGGCTGTAATATGCCAGGGAGATGTTCAGGAGAACCGACAAATCATGGCAGGAGATTAAAATGCATAGACATGCATAACAAGCCCCATTTTGCATAAGTTTTGATTTCAGAAAGGCATTAAAAACATACTTTGTAAATGATATGCAGAAATTCGTCTCGCTGAAGCAGTTCTCCAAAATATTTCAAAGATGGTATCTCTCATTCAGGCAGAGTTGAAACAGAGGAAGACAATTCCTTCTGCTGCAGACTGCCAGACCAGATTTTCTAGTCACCTATTCCCCACCCATACACCCCTCTCAATAAAACTTGAAGCGTAGAAATACTAAATTCTGTTTTCAATACTTAGAATACGAATACTTGAATACAAAAAACTTCTCAAAGCCATTTTTTCCACTGTAAATATCTCCACCTTTGCCAATTCTGTCTCACTTGTTCTCCTATAATGCCTTTCTGCACCCTGTGCTGCAGCACAGATATGACCAAGCCAAACCTGTCTGGAGACATCAAAGCCACCTCACCTCTCTCAGTCAAAGCAAAGGACAGTATCAAAAAAATATTGTCAGTGGAAAGTTAAAAACCATGCAAAATAAAATAACATTTTAAAATCACATTGTGTTTTCTTCTCCCTACTATCTCCATTCCCGATTTCAGGAGAAAAAAACCACATCTGGGTCTTCTCCATCACTTGCATGACTTTGCCTCCAGTGACCATACTCAATGATCAGTGCAGCCCTGCATGCTATGTCAATAAATTAAACTATTAAATTATGCTGATTTCTCCTTCTCAAATAAGTAGTATAGATTACAAACATATTTTTTTTGTCTTTTGGTTTGTTACTCAGAGTCAAGAGTGTGGCTGGGCTCGCTGTACTGGAGTGGAGCAGGATGACACTCAGCCAGCTGAGTTTCACCTGCTTAAGCAGCAGCGAGTGGCAATTAAGGCAGCAACTGGACTGCTGTGGTAGAGCAAAACATTATTGTTCTATGCAACATTCAGCCACAGAATCATAGAATGGTTTGAGTAGAAAGGGACCTTTCAAGGTCATCTAGTCCAACCCCCCTGCAGTGAGCAGGGGCAGCTGCAACTAGAGCAGGTTGCTCAGAGCCCCATTCAACCTCACCTGGAATGGTTCCAGGGATGGGCCATCTACCACCTCTCTGGGCAACCTGGGACAGTGTCTCACCACCCTCAGGGTAAAAAATGTCTTCCTTCCTGCTAGTCTAAATCTCCCTCTCTTAGTTTAAAACCATCACCTGCCCTGGCACAACAGACCCTTCC
>JANHGN010004372.1:0-14296 GCA_024605025.1 Megaceryle maxima | reverse complement strand
GAGGGAGATTTTAGTAATGGAGCAGCAGCTGGCCCAGTGTCCAGCCAGCATGGCACATGTACCCACACTAACCCCATATTTTCCAGAAGACCAGAGTATTTTTTGCTTCTCCACTGAAGTGCTTCAGATGTGGCTGATGACAAGGACCCATCTACAAAACAGAGCCCTGAACCAGCAGCCCAGGTGCTCTGCGAGACAAATCCAGGTCAGCTTTGACAGAAACACCCATTTCCAGCAAGGTTGTTTGAGTGAAGGTGCCCTTCCTCATGCTAAACCCAGCAGTTTTGAACAAATGACGTATTAAACCCACACCTCCAGTGGTACAAAGTTGCTGGCAGAGAACAACTGACAAGAGCCCACCTATTCACATCACAATTCTGCAGCACCAGCTATTTCAGCAGGATTACCCAGCTGGCCAGACACCATGAATAGGCACCTGCACGAAGCCAGTAACATGCTTCAAAGCTGACCAAACTGAAGCAGGCTTTTTATTTTATTGTCCATAGACTTCCTCCCCCACCGCTGCGAATTTTCAGTCTCACCAGTGTATCGGGGATCACAGAATCACAGCATAGTAGGGGTTGGAAGGGAGCTCTGAAGACCATCTAGTCCAGCCCCCCTGCTAAAGCAAGGCGACCCAGAAAAGGCTGCCCAGGATTGCATTGTCCAGGTGGGTTTGGAATCTCTCCAGAAAAAGCAGAGATGTCTTCGTGTTCAGACAATCTCCAGTTTGTGCCCATTGCCCCTTGTCCTGTTGCTGCGCACCACTGGAAAGAGTCTGGCCCCATCCTCTTGCCCCCTGCCCTTTAGGTATTGATCAGCACTGATCAGACCCCCTCTCAATCTTCTCCAGGCTTAACAACCCCAGGTCTCTCAACCTTTTCTTGTCACAGAGATGCTCAAGTACCCTCAGCACCTTAGATCACTAACAGAAGTGTTGGGGTTTTTTAAATCTAAGAAAAAAAGTACCTAAATTTTTCAACTACTAAAAAAAAAAACCCCAACCCACAACAATAAACAAACAAAAAAACCCACAACAAAACAACAACAAAAAACCACAAACCCACAAAGCAACACTCTTCAATCTTTATTTCAAAATGAGTTATAGACTAGTCATGGAAGAACACTTAGGAACATCTCTTAAAGCAGAGATGCCTTAAACTCTGGAAGCAAAGCCAAACTACGTATGACAGGTTTTGTATTTGCTGTATTGGGTGATTAAAAAAATAAATCCCTATTTGTCAAAAAAAAAAAAAAAAGTGAAAGCTGGGGTTGGGATGGGACACGGCACACACACTTCTTACAAGGGCTTGTAATGACAGAAAGAGGGGAGATTTAGATTAGAAATTGCAAAGAAGTTCTTCACTCTGAGGGTGGTGAGACACTGGAAGAGCTTGGCAAGGGAAGCCATGGATGCTCCATCCCTGGATGTGTTCAAGGCCAGGCTGGATGGGGCTTTGAGCAACCTGGTCTAGTGGGAGGTGTCCCTGCCTATGGCAAGGGGAGTTGGAATGATGATCTTTAAGGTCCCTTCCAACTTTCCAACTCAAACCATCCTATGATTTCATCAAAAAGAGTAGCGGTGAGTTGTGCCAAATTTACCAGGAAGGCTGAACTGGACAGAATAATTTCAGGGCTGATGGCAACTGCTGACAGAACAATGCCTGCAGACTGTCCAGCCAAGATGCTGGCAAGGGAAAGACAAACTGCACCATCCATTGAGCCTGGAAGGAAGTACATACCAGCCTCTCTGATTTATGGCTTGAGTTAAGAGAAGATTTAGTGTTGTTGATTTTCCAGAAGAGTATTTCTACCCATTAGTTAATAAGATGAAGCCATTATTCATTGACTCAAACACTTTATTTTTTATCCCACTCTGTTCCAAAGAGTTCTTTAAGTTACTTTAAAAATATAGCCAGGGCAGGTTTGGAAGTAGACAGGCTTGCAGGGTTTAAACATGTGGAAACCAGCAAAACAAAGACAAGATTAAGCAGCAAAATGAACATCACCAGCATCCAAGGCAAAAGCAGAAGAGATGAGGACATGGAAGTACAACTTTATTACTTAATAAAAAATTTAAAAAAAAAAAAAGGACAAAAAAAGGACAAATAATGAACAAAACCAGAAGGCTGAAGCATTGAGCGAGTTCTCACAGAAAGCACCTTACTAAATTAACTCTGAGTTTAAAAATGCAGGGTAGAACTGGGAATGAAGAGGTTATTTGAATAGTTTTCCATATATTCAGATCTTTTGACCTGATGCAAATCACCACAGCCTACTTGAACTCCTTGGGTAACATGATGAACAACCAACAATTCATTTTAAAGGACACCCATAGTAGAGGAAAAGTCCAACAGAGCAGTAGAAATAAAACTTTAAGAGAGGCTTTTAAATCCCTCCAGGGATGGTGACTCCACCACTTCCCTGGGCAGCCTGGGCAAGGGTGGTTGTGATCCAAGTGCTGTACACAGCACCTGGTCTTGTGGAACCTTATTACACTAGCCCTGGCCCATCTATCCAGACTGCCCAGATCCCTCTGTAGAGCCTCCCTACCTTCAAGCAGATCAACACTTCCACCCAACCTCGTGTCATCTGCAAACTTAAAGGTGTCTTGTCCCCTCATCCAGACCATTAATACAGATTTTAGACAAAAGAGGCCGCAGTACTCAGCCCTGGGGAACACCACTTGTGACCAGCTGCCAACTGGATTGAACAATATTCACCATTGCTCTCTGGGTCCAACCATCCAGCAAGTGTTTTACCCAGCAGACTGTACACTTGTCCAAGCTGGGAGCAGAGTTTCTCCAGCAGGATGCTGTGGGAAATTGTGTCAAAAGCTTTAATGAAATCCAGATAGCCAACACCCACAGCTTTTCCCTCATCCACTAAGTGTGTCACCCTGTCACTGAAGGAGATCAGGTTTGTCAAGCAGGACAGTACTAAGCCCTGGGGAACACCACCTGGCTGCTGCTTCTTGCTTTCCCCTTCCCTTATCTCCTTCCTTCTGATGAAGCCTGTCATTGCTCTACAAGCCAGCACCAGCCTCATCCTCTGTCATGAGGCTGCTGCCAAGAGCTTATGGGGAGGTACATGCTGTGAAAAAAGAGAACTCCTCACTGATACTATAACTGCCCAGGGAATTACGTGCTGTCTCCATTACACATGTAAACCCATGGCAATTTCATGGACCTCTTCAAGGCCCAAAAACATCTAGTTTTTTTCTCCGTTACCAGTATATATGTACCACAGTCACATTATAAAAAGCATTTTGCATTTTAGACATGCACTTAGCACACTGTTTGGCAAAACAGACCCCAACAGCATTTACCTGTGCTACTTCTTGGAAGTATTTGATTGAGATGGGTGAGGGGGTTGGTGGTTCTGGTCAAGTGGATTGCTGTATTCCTGAACCCAGACCATGCACTAACCTTGTCACCTGGGGATACCAGGCAGCTAAAACAGGACTGTTGAGGAATAAAAGTCTCCATCCCTGACCATTAAGCACAGTCCACTAAAACATCCTGACTTGCATATTAAAGACTACAGCATGTAATGACAAGTTAAAGTATTAGTAATGAGAATAGTAATTCTCCTGGACGTATTATTTATTTGTCTACTCATTTGAAATTTACGGGGGGGGAGGAAGCCTTCAACATTTACAAGAAAGCAATTAAGGCAGCAAATGGATTATTTCTCTTTAAACCTATGAGAAAATGCTCAGTGCATATTTCCTCTCTAATTTGTCTGCACTCAAGGATCTATTTTGGGAAGTCTCCCTAGACTGTATTGTAGCACCACATGTACTGTAATGGCATTTTAATTAGCCCAGAGAGCTGGAAGATGCACTATGCATTTGAAAGAGAAGCAGCCTAACGAAAATGAGAGCATACTTCTCTTCCCCTTCGTGGAGATTTACAGCATCTATCATGGCGAAATACCAATTATGGTTTCAATTGGAATCAGCTGCTATAAAAATCCAGTGCATCACAACAGCCTATGGAATTCAAAGAAAACAAATGTAGCATTTAAGCACTATTTACTCATACTTTATAGGTGGATGGTAAAAATAAAATGCTGCAGATATCTACAGGCAGAACAAGGGATGGAAAGAGAGGAGACAATTAAAAAAAAGTAAATATATTAAGAGTTGGGCTCTAAATATGTGGATTTGGGGCCTATGAGTATAATCAAGGAAACACCCATTTAGAGAAAAGCTAATCCAATCTTCTTGTATGGAGTGGTTTTGGGTTGGTTTTTATTTTATTATTACTAATACTACATCTAATATCCAAGTCAAAAACTTTCCATTGACAGTGATGACATAATGCACAAACATCATCAGCATAGTCTTGTCTATATGCAATTTGCCATAATTCTGACTTCTTACTTTGGATGCAGCAGAAACTAGGTCAGGTTGATGTCCATCTCAGGTACAGAAGAGGCTGACATATCCACATGTGGAGTGTATCCATAGGAGGGCAACAAAGCTGGTGAAGGGTCTAGAGCACAAGTCTGTGAGAAGTGGCTGTGGGACCTGAGGTTGTTCAGCCTGGAGGCTCTGGGGAGACCTCCTTTTTGACAGCTCCCTGAAAGGAGGTTGGAGTCAGGTGGTGTTAGTCTCTGGTCTCCCAAGGAACAACTGACAGGACAAGAGGAAATGGCCTCAAGTTACACCAGGAGAGATTTAGGTTAGATATTAGGAACAATTTCTTACAAAAAGGGTTGTCAAGGCCTGTCCCAGGCTGCCCAGGGCAGTCTTGGAATCCCTCTCCCTGGAGGGATTTAAAAGCAGTACAGATAAGGTGTACAGTGACATGATTTAGTGGTGACCTAGCAGCGTTAGCTTAACAGTTTTATTTCTTTTATAACCAAAATGATTCTATGATTCTACCTGGAATTTTGCCCTTGACAATACTTGACAATGCAGAGACTTTCACAGGTCCAGGTGACAGGTGGAGCATTCCACTGAAGCCAGCAACAGACCACAGAACTCAGAACCTCACAAGAAAGAACTATGATGGGTTTCAAGCTGTCTTTTGCATTATCCAGATGAATATTTCACAGAAGTCAGAATAAACTCAGGCGTGACATATACAAGAGCTTCATACTGCTTTCCTACCCAGAACATAGTACAGATAAATCCAGCAGATCTCACTTTGGATAACATCAAGGTAAAAGTAACACTCAGCAACAGTAATCAGAAAAACAACATTTAAAATATTAATAGATGGTTATCCTAGAAGCCAAATACCCAAGATGCACTAAAAGAGGAAACATCTCTTTTACAGATTAACATCCAAATGACAATCCACTACTTTTCAAATGCCAAATCATAAAAGTCTTGTGCTCTACTTCCTATGCCATGATTTTTCCTTAATTCTTTGGAGAAGGAGGATAATGCAACTCCTATTGAACATGACAATCTTCAGTCTCTTCAGCAGACCCTGATGACTTCATCTGCACTAAGTTTGAAAGATGTGTCATTTTGGATAATCCATGGTAATACAATAATCCTTTACACGTAAACGCACGCAGTCTAAAGTCTGTGGTAATTCATCCATTAGATCAAAGAGATAAAGCTCACTGGAAATGGTCTGACAGAACTGCAGCACAAAGGAACAGCAAACCATTTCAGTAGACTTGCTTCCCACTTTGGGCAAGTGAAGTCAGAACCCCCTACAGCCAAGCTTTCCAGTGTCCCCCCACATAGGCAACACCTTATATGAAGAAAAAATAAAATACAAAGGAAAGAATTACCACATTAAAGACATAGCTTGTACAGTACACTTTTGATGTGTATTTTTCCTTTTTCCATATTCAATGTTGTTTTTCATTCCATTCTTCTCTAACATGTTTCAAAATCAGTTCATTGGGTACAGAAAAAATAACCACAAAGTCAAATTACAGGTAAGCTCAAGCAAACACTTACAGTTGAAGCAAAGCAAGTATCCTACGTCCTGATCACTTGTCGCACCTTGGTAGCCTGAGAGGTTACTCAGCCTTGCTCGGGCAAGATGGAAACCCAAGAAAGACATCTGCTTCCATCCAATACCAAACACCTACCCAGCACATGCAGCCTACCACAAAGGTGACCTGAACACCAGCATCCCAACCGCTTCCAAATGAGCTCCGACTCCTAAGGCAGGAGCCAGCTCAGCCTTCGTTTGAAAGCTTCAACACCTCCCACAGCGATCTCTTCCTGCCCTCAGCCACCGGTTGATCTGAATGCCCAACAGTTTTACTTCTCCAGTTACAGGCAGAGAAGACTGTGATCTTATTTCATACACTGTTAGGCAATCCATACCACGACAGTGCTACCTCAGAAACCTGTCTCTATTTTAGGCTTAATTTATCCCATCATTTCCCGCACAGTCTCTCTTCTGCAGCCAAAATCAGAAGGCATTTTGTGGTGGGCATCCAAATCCTGAGTCAAAACAGAGCAGCAGTTCAGGTTTCCACCACACGGAGAATAAAACACATCATTGTGTCTCTGCCCCCTCAGAGGGCTGGGAGACTCAGAATGGGGTCTGCAGGATCCTATGGCCTGATATTAAATTAATCTCAGATGAGATGCTGCACACAGAACCAACCTGGTACTTGGCACAGCACTTGCCCTTTATTCTCCCTGGAAGTGTTCAAGACCAGGTCAGAAGGGGCTTGGAGCAACCTGGTGTAGTGGGAGGTGTCCCTGCCCATGGCAGGGGAGTTGGAACTAGAAAAATCTTTACAGTCCCTTCCAACCCAAACCATTCTTTGATTCTATGATTATTCCAGTCACATATGATAGAAAGACAACAGCTATCAACATGAGGCAGCAGGAAAATTCAGTCTACCTGTTCCTGATAAAATACCAGCCATTATCTACCAGCTTTAGTCCCTACATAACATCTTCATGTCAATTAATGTACAGATTTCTAAAATATGAATGTTAAAAAATTTTAAATCCGGGGGGGGGCAGGGAAGAGACTACCATTTCAAAGCATCTAAAAGTAGGATCCACTTTCACAGACTTGGTAGAACAGCAATTTCCCTGCTTGCACTGAAGGAGCTGTTTATTACTGTAAATATGTTCATATTTTCCCTGGCCCAAAGCACTTAAATTTTAAAGGTAAGAGATTCACCAACTCTTATGGATAGCTTCATCCTTACTGCTTTTATCCTGTCAGCGAGCACAAGCTCCTGGCAAGAGTGGAGGTGGGTGCAATCTGCCACCATCTGCAGGGTGCTATCTATCTGAAAAGGTGACTGTCCTCAAGAAATTAGCAGAGTCCAAGCATTAAACTTAACTTCAGAATATTAAGTTCAACCAACAGACTCTTCAAGAGCCACATTGCAAAATGTTCCCATTCCCTGCTAACTGCTCGCTGAGGTGTTCTTGTGTTTGTTTTTTGTCTTTAAGTTTTAATGCAGCCTTTTATCAAAGGTACATAAAACTCTCCATCCTTCTTGGTACATGAGTTGGGTAAAGCCAGTATTCTACAATTGCAGATAAAAATTCCTGGAGGAGATCTGGACTATCAGTGCAAGGTGCTTAATCTGCTGAGACAGATCCCATGAACTTCAGCACACTAAAGAAAGCAAACCCGTCAGGAGTCCCTAAGCATTCGGCAGGAGAGGTGCTGCTGGCACCCAGCCATCTCACAATCATGGGCTATTCACAGCACATGAATTCACGTTTGATAGCTACAAATTCAGATATAACACCACTTGAATCAAAACTAATACTTCAGTAGGTTTTTAAAAACTAATTGGTGATACAAAAAATTAAGCGAGGAGAGGGGAAAAAAAGAAAAAAACACCTTGAAATTATCTGCAATTATCAGCAGAAGGAGAGCTACAAAGCACATTTTACAGGCAGGAGAAAACGTTCAATAACCTGCTTAATTTTTCCTTCTCTCTGTTTGAATAAACTGTCAGAAAAAAAAAAATCCATCTGAAAGACAGGCTGGCTTTTCTACAGCTTCAGAGGAGATTCCAGCTCCTGCCCACATGTTCACAGGACTCTGTGTTCAAGCTAATGAGATACCAAGCACAGAGAAAGCTTGACTCATTGAAGAGGGAACAAACTGTATGTTGTAATACCCAAACGGCACAGGTCTCCTTCCTTACCCCAGCCCTGCATTTTGCTGGCACACACACTAAGTAAGGCTCATCCACGACACTATTTCCAAGGCAGGCTGTGTCCAAAGGCTCTGATCCTTTCCATGGCAGAAGAGGGAAATGATGATAATCATCCAGCAACCCATTACCTAGGGAAAATTCCTGGATGAAGAAGAGGGTAAGGAGAAAAGAAGCAAAGGAAACTGATGCTCAGATCCCTCCCTGAACACTGCTGGCAACAGGAACCATCTACAATTTCACTACTAAGCAGATGCCTTCTCACCTTACAAACTACAGCTTCTGGAGTGGATGGCAGAATTGGAAAGAGCAGAGGAAAGAAGGGAGAATTTTTTGTTGAGGAAAATAACTACGCAAACATAGCTGTCAGCAAACAGAGAAGGACTTGGGTTTGATGGAGCTGCTGGGTCTCAGGTGGCTGTGAGAGTGCAAGGCCTTGAGTTTCAACCTTTCAGAGTGCTCCATCAAGCCTTCTATCTACAAAATAAGAGCTCACACACTGAGGAAAAACCTCACACAATTAAAAAAATCCCTCAGAAATATGAGAATATTTCCAATCAAAGACAAAATCCAAAGACCCTAGTCAGGGAATCTGGACTGGATGTATATGCTTTACACACAGCTTGTCAGAGACCTAGAACTCCAGTATTTTGAATAAGAGACTAAGAGAGCTCTTCTCACCTCCTTGCTGTCACACCAACCTTATTCAGAGTGAACCAGGATAACACACTTTGAAACAACAACAGGTCCACGGCTACTGGTGCCTCGCATCTTTACCCTCCATGTATCACAGTAACCACAGTTCCACTCTCCCCCAGGGCTTGAATTATGTAGGACAGTATAATTTGTCTAAACCCAACTCCCTCCAATTTCACATATACCCATCAGACTGACAGAATTCACAATTAACCCATCCTGAGTCAGATACTCAGAAAGAGAAAAATACAAGTTTTGTTCCATTCCTTTGCTTATATTTCAAGCAGGTGCACATAAAAATGTAAGAAATTGATGTACAAAGTTTGGACAGTTACTTCTGAGCAGTCATATAATAGATCAAGACAAAATAGTCTATAATAGTGAGGAAGAGCTGCAATATCCTCAGCATGTGAAAGGGCAGTCCACATGAAAGGGGTTTTATGTACCAAATTAGAGTTGCTACTCTGGATGAAGCTGCCATGAAGCACTCCAAAAAGAACCAACAGCCAGAGGTCAAAATTCTTTCCCAACATGCTAATTCAAGGTGCTCAAGACAAAACAGCCAATAGAAACAGTGCCCAGCAAAGGGCAACTGTTTAATCAAAATCATCATTTAAACTCCAAAATGATCCTGGAAATACAGGAATAAGCTGCAATTAAAACTAAATACAATTCAAACCAGCTGGGACCAGCATTACCAGGCTCCAAATTTCAAAACTGGGTCTTCGCTCTGGAAGTAAACTAACCCCCCAAAAGTGCCAAAGAAAAAAGCTTAGTTTTAACTAAAGATAAGAAAGTGGAGCCATTAATCAAAAGACTCTGGTTTACTTTAATATACTCTTAAGTATTTCTGTGGAAATTACTGTCTTTAGATTAGAGCTGTGAAGACAATGCATACTTTGTACAGAGAGCACTGGATGGAGACCACAAAAGCCAGTTAGATAGGCAAGGGTGTATCTCACAGGAGATGAGGATGGCAAAGGACTTCGTATGCTGTCATGGTAACACCAACAGTGAGAAGAGGCCTTTTGCTTCTTGTCAGAAAGGCAGAAATGCCATCAAAGCCATTACTGTACTTTTTGAACTGCTCGTGACTGAATTTTGGTAGCAGTCCACCAATGGAGTTCATAAAGGAGCTATTCCCAAGTGGTTCTCCCCAGATTATACCAGAGCTGCAGCAGATCCTTCCAGGATTATGGAGGGTCTTGTTTTGGTTTCAGGCAGATTTCAACACATGGACTTTCTGTTCAAGAGGTATTTAATGTTTCTTTCTATTATTTTATTCTTATTATTAACCTCTGTGTCTGGGACGATGATGGAGCAGGTTCTCCTAGAAGGTCTGATAAGGCACATGGAGGACAGGGAGGTGATCAAGGACAGCCAACATGGCTTCACTAAGGGGAAATCCTGCCTGACAAACCTAGTGGCTTTCTACACAACTGCATCAGTGGACAAGGGACAACCTACGGATTTGATCTATCTGGACTTCTGCAAGGCCTTTGACACGGTTCCCCACAACATCCTACTCACCAAGTTGGAGAGATATGGATTTGATGGGTGGACCATTCAGTGGATAAGGAATTGGCTGGATGGCCGCATCCAGAGGGTGGTGGTCAATGGCTCAAAGTCCAGATGGAGAGAAGTGACAAGTGGTGTCTCTCAGGGGTCCATACTGGGGCCTGTCTTGTTTAACATTTTTATCAACAACATAGAGAGATTGAGTGCACCATCAGCAAGTTTGCAGATGACACCAAGCCAAGTGGTGCTGTTGATACACTAGAAGGATGGGATGTCATCCAGAAGGACCTAGATAATCTGGAGATGTGGGTCTAGGTGAATCTAAGAGGTTCAAGAGCAAGTGCAAGGTCCTACACCTGGGCCAGAACAATCCCCACTATCAATAAAGGCTGGGGGAGGAGGTGATAGAGAGCAGCCCTGCAGAAAAGGACTTGGGGGTGCTGGTAGAGGAGAAGCTGTATGGACATGAGTAGCCAGTGTGTGTTTGCAGCCCAGAAGGCCAATCTCATCCTGGGCTGCATCAAAAGAAGTATGGCCAGCAGATCGAGAGAGGTGATTCTGCCACTCTACTCTGCTCAGACCTCGCATGGAATACTGAGTCCAGGTCTGGAGACCTCAGCACAGGAAGGATGTGGACCTGATGGAGCAGGTCCAGAGGAGGGCCACAAAGATGATCGGGGGCTGGAACACCCCTCTTATGAGGACAGGCTGAGGGAGCTGGGATTGTTCAGCCTGGAGAGAAGGCTCCAGGGAGACATAATAGCCACCTTCCAGTACCTGAAAGGAACTTCTAAAAAGACTGGAGAGGGCCTGTTTACAAAGGCCTGGAGTGAAAGGACGAGGGGCAAGAGTCTTAAATTAGAAAGGAGTGGATTTAGATTATCTATAAGGAAGAAGTTCTTTACCATGAGGGTGGTAGAACACTTTAACAAGTTGCCCAGGGAGGTAGTTGAGGCCCCATCCCTGGAGGCATTCAAGGTGAGGCTTGATGAGGCTCTGAGCAACCTGCTCTAGTTGAGGATGTCCCTGCTCTCAGCAGGAGGCTTGGACTAGATGACCTCTAGAGGTCACTTCTAACCCAGACATTTCTATGATTCTATGATTGCAATAACCACCAGCACACACATCTGGCAGTCATTTCCAGCATTGTGCCATTAACTCAGAGTGAAGTCCTCCAGGAGGTCATGAACATGAGTATCACCACTCAGGTGCTCTCTGAAAAAAAAAAAAAGTATTCCTTGCCAACAGGTAAAGTGCAACTTGTACCATCACACACAACCACTGAAGGGCAAGAAAGCTCCTGACTACCTGACTTTCTTGTTGCACACCATTTGTGCCAAAAACCCAGGTTGTTTCCCAACCTTGATAAACCAACCCCAAAAGTAGGCCCCCTTGAATCAGGCCTCTCCAGCTCGCTTCCAGATTTTCTTCTCCTAATGGAGTGCTCTATTTTAACTGCTGGCTCTATAGGCAGACATAGGTGAAGGTACTAGGAATGACTTAAAGAAAGAAATTTTGATGGAAAGGGAAAGCAGAGCTACACTGATAACCAGCTGAAAATGCACAAGACCTCAGAAGCACAATGTTTGGTAAGATGCCACCAGCAGCGTGTTGCCATGTGTTCCTATACGTTATACTCTAGGCGCCTCTGATTTTCATCCATGAGGTCACATGGGCCTCACCCTGATCTGATTTACTGCCAAAATCAGGCTCTTCTGCTGTGACAACTGCACTCTCCACATTCTTCTCTTCCACTCCAGTCAGATCCAGTGGTTCAGTAGCCTCACATCTGCAGGACCCAGGACACTGGGACACAAGTTCCATTTGGATAAACTGTGTGCATTTCAAATGGTGCAAAAATCTTTCTCCTCCATCTCCAAACCATTGTGCTTCTCAAATCTAAGACACCCCTGGCTATCTTTTCTTGTCTAGGAGAAACCCAGGCTGTTTATGTTTTGCCAGTATACCCTGGTGTTGATGAAAGTAAAAGTGTTACTCTCATGAAACCGAGACTGCTGACAGAAACCAGCTTCAGCATGAACCTTGTGGAGAGAAACCAGTACTCACCCAGCTCCCAACACCCAGCCTGGGTTCCTGCTTTGATTCACCCTGACCACAGAAAGCAACGGAAAGCTCTGGCAGAGGAAAACTCTCACCAGCACCACAAATAAAGCAGAACTGACAACTCCCTTGCACTCAAGACTGTTATTTTTTTCCTGTTCCATTGCAAACAGGGGGTTAACATGAGCTGAAATGCTCGTGTAATGCATAATGCTTTTTTCTTATCACTTACCAGAATGGATCGCTATTCTACAGCTATCTAAAAAAGTAATATTAGATAATCACAAAATCCCAGCACAGTGGGGGTTGAAAGGAACCTCTGGAGATCATCTCATCCAAACCCCTTGCTCCAGCAGGATCACCCAGAGCAGGGTGCCCACGATCGCATCGTCCAGGCAGCTTTAAAATCTCTCCAGAGAAGGAGACTCCACAACCTCTCTGGGCAGCCTTGGCCAGCACCCTCACAGGAAAGAAGTTTTTCCTTACTTCCTAACATTGATAATACAAATTTTCTATAGTAAAATATTTTTCAATTACATTAAACACAGCAACAGGAGAATAGCACATACTGAAACAAAAATTTCTAATTCCTGCTCTGCTAATGAGCAACTCCTGATTCAAAGCCGAGGAGAAGCAAATCCATCTTACCCTTGGGCCAACCCAAAATGCCAGATTTTACATACGTTCAAAATAACATCCGGCCCTCAAATTCACAGCTTTGTGCTGAAGTTTCCTTGGCAAATAGGACAAAAAAAACTAAGAAAAAGAAAAAGCAGGTTAATGAGTATTATTCATCCATTCCTTTTGAGTACGTAAGCCTTTACCTGCAACGTATGGTCTCGCAGGGGGGGCTACAAAGCATCAAACCACCCCAAAGACCGCACCTGCGTAAATGCCACAGCCACCCAGATGCACACAACACACAAGGTCTGTCCAGAGACAGTGTTAACACACAATAAGAAGTCTCAGGGTTTTTAACACCTATGGGAGGTCTGGAATCCATGAGGATTTCTCTCAATGCAGAATCAGATGACTGCATGATGAAATATTTTTTGTGAGTTACGAAAGAAAATAAAATGTTCTAAGAAAAAAAAAATATTCAGTAGGGGTCTCTAAATATTACAGCAGGTAGAAGGTGTGCTGTACTCTTTACAGTATCCCAGCATGTTGGGAGTTGGAGGGAACCTCTGGAGATCTAGTCAACCCCTCCACTAAAGCAGGGTCACCCAGAGCAGGTTGCCCAGGACTGTATCCAGATAGGCTTTTTACCATCTGACCCCTCCCCCAACCAAAGGCATTGCTCAGCTTGCCACAATGCCAGGTTCCATGTTCATGAGCAGGGAAACCATGCAGATGAACTGCAAGCAGCATACTCTGAACCACCTGAACATCATGCAATCAAAACCAGGCTAAATCACCAGTGAAGCCCCATTCTCAGCTCAGGAAAGTCTAAGATAGCAGCTGCTGTGTCCCAACAGCCCATGTGCCATCAGAAGACATCTTAGGTTGCCATAAAGGTTTTCCCAATGTTTTTCTCTCAAAAAACCCCAATCCCATCCTAAAAATGAAATCAAGATGTTACTTTCAAAACCTTATGTTAATTTCAAACCCATTTCCCAAATGAACCCAGTGAGGATAAGGCATCAGCATGAACACATTTTTCATTTCCTCCTGGCTTTTATCAGCACTAATGAGGCCAGCAGGACTAAGGAGGTGACTATGTCCCTGTACCTGGCACTGCTGATGCCACACCTAAAATTCTGGGTTCAGTTTTGGGCTCTGAGCAGCTCAGGAGCAGCTGAGAGATCTGGGGTTGTTCAGCCTGCAGAAAAGGAGGCTCAGGGGAGACCTTCTCACTCTCAGCAACTCCCTGAAAGGAGGTTGGAGCCAGGTGGGGGTCAGT